>JAVQJG010158416.1:0-10069 GCA_036024015.1 Craterocephalus amniculus
CACACACACACACACACACACACACACACACACACACACACACACACACACACACACACACACACACACACACACACACACACACACACACACACACACACACACAATCTCTCCCTCTTTTTCAATACCAAACTCTCTCAGCCAACGCACTCCACGCAGTTGCTTGCAGCGCCGTTGGTGTCTGTGTGTGTTTATGTGCCATGCACTCCAATATTAAGCTCAAAGCAATGCAACAGAGCTGAAGACTGCTGGCTGGCAGCACTTCCCTTATCTATCAAAGTACTCCTCATTTCTCCTATAAAATGAATTTCTCCCCTCCGCTGCTCCTTTGCTCTGAGTTGTTGGTGAATTTTGAAAGTATTGCTGTTATTATGGGGTCTTCTGCAGCCTAAGTGAATGAAAAGGTTCCAATCAAAACTGCTTCCTTTTGGAATAAAACACCTAAGAAACAAGCCATGCGGCTTACTTTTATGGGGAAGTTTAGATTAGAAATGTAAATAATAGGTTGATGTTTTGGCTGACAGGATTCAGCTCAAACCCCAGTTATAAAAGGTTAAGAGGTTGATTATTTATTATCTAGTGGCTTTTTGTCCTATCCACTGGGTGACATTTATTTGCCAATGCATTTTCAATTCTCTTTGTCTTCCTGGCACCAGGCTTTGCTGTGTGTGCAAGAAAACTCCAAAGGGAACCAGAAGTGAATGAAATCAGTCATCTGTGGTCAAATAAAGGCATTAACATTTCTCAGGGGCTGGCATCCTCAAAGGAGGGTTTTGACACTTTTTATTTTCTTCCTTTTTTCCTTTGCCAAGTTCCTGTCAATCTGTGCGGAACAAAGATCAACAACAGAGAAAAGAAACATGAAGCAGAACTTAAATAAACCACGTTAATGTTCTGCAGATTAAGGAAAATATTGATGAGATCTTTTTTAAAAAAATATCCCTGTTTTCTCTTTGAACCCGTTGAACTCAAACTATATTACACCATTTAATTCAGAGTTAAATCTGGTCAGAAAATATGTTTCCACTGTGATGCAGCAGCAATTAGCCGAAGCTGTGAATCATTTTTCACCCACCTTAAACTTGCACTGATTTCAGACATAGAAAAAGCACAAACAGAGAATTGTGATGCAGCAAATATGATACCTATGGTGGCCTCTTCGAAGGTGATAAAGGCATAAGCTTTTCCCAAGGCGTTGACCGCTGTCACATTAACTATGTAGGGGTAGCTGGAGAAAACCTCTGGAAACCGAACATGGCAGCGATTCTTGTGGACCGAGTCTTTCTGCACTTCCAGTGAGCGCTGGTTGTGTCTGAAGACAACAAACACAAGACGAAGGTAAGTAGAGATAAGGTAAAAACAAGAGGCCAGATGTAAGAAATCTTGGATTAGCTTGTAGCATCGAAGCATTAACAGAGTAGGTAGCAATTTATTGTATTTTAAAATTGCAAAGACTGATGTTTTCTTGAAAGGAAACTTAAAAAGTGAACCTACAGAACTCCTCACAGACATATGCAGACAGAACAGGTGGACTTACTGAACATCCACCTCAAAGTTGGTGGGTATGTACGTCGAATGCTGCTGGTGCCAGCTGCAGTAGAAGCCTTTAGGGTAGGTGTTGGAGCGGCAGCTGACCGATGGCTCCCGAGGGGCAGCTAAAGAGGAGAAACAAGAGGAGAGAGAGGAATACCGTTAACCACCACCGACTGTTTGCTATTAAACTTCTATGCTGAATCTGTAAGAGAAGAGGAGGAAATCAGCTCCAGAAAAAAACAACAAAAAAAAAACAGATCCAAATCGGAGCAATATTACATTAATCAAATGCAGAACAGTTATGGCTAATTAAACATTACTTTATTGCATTATTCATTCTTCATCAAATTTTTCATAAAAATGCCACTGCTTTTGAATTAGGTTGTGTCTGCTGTGTTTTATTAGATATGTTTTTCATTTATTCAGCGTGATGCATGTGATTTTTCTTGTACCACATTTGAATTTTTAATGACAAGTAAATGAAAGGAGCGGAAGTCAGGGTGTGTGGACCGAACCCCTTACAGTGTGTGTGTTGTCTGGAACAGATTCACATGGTCTCTGTGAACTTCAAGCACCGAACAATAAGTGAGCGTTCACAAATCACTTGAACATCTGCTGCCTGATGCTTCCTTTTTTATTTTAAAGCCTAAAAGAGACACAGATGGATTTTCATGTCAACATTAAACTTTATCATAACAAGAATAGAAATAGAATCATAGATATCAGAGGAAAGAAAAGGTAAAGGGAGGAACTGGCTTTTTGTAGCGATGTCACCATATCTCACATGTCACAGGGATTTCTTACCAATTAGACGACCATTCTCTCATTTACTGCTCTGTCCTTCCAATTCAACACTTTACACTTTACTCTTCTCTCTAATACACTAGAATTCAAGAAAGACATATCTTGATAATAAGAAAAGATGTTCTGAAAGTTATTCTATGCATGTTTCTCTCAATTTTTAGTCAAAGTCACATTATCTGAAAAATTCCAGACAGCACTGTATTCCTGGCATAAAACAACACAGGCATTCCCAAAGACATATTAGCATAAAACTAATGTGCAGTATGTCCTTAAAGAGACAGCAAACCAGGCAAGTGGAGGACAAAAGAACTGTCAGGCCTAAATCTGCAGCAGATGAGGAGCATCTGGAAGTGATGTCCATAGGAAATCCAGGAAAGACCTGACATAAGGTCTGAGAGCAGTGTTTGGACCTTCCCTTCTGCTCATCCATCTACTGTTCACTGAAGCCAGAAATGGTCTCAGTGGAAGGGTGGTTGTCAAGAAACCTTTTTTTTAAGGAAGGAAAACGGGGAGAAAGGCAGAGGCATGCCAAATGACACAAGGATCAGTGGCAACAGGTCATTTGGAGGGATGGATCTTCCCCAGAGCCCAGATCTCTAGATTACCGATGCAGAGTAGGGTCATCTCAAGAGAAAACAGAACAAAAGTTGACCAAAAAGGAGTGTAATCCTGGGAAAGCTCAGTTATCATAATTACCGTTGATAAGATGATGTGACGGCAACTTAAAGCGAACTATAAAAATAAGCTAACGAGTTAGCCTTTAATGTTGATGTGACTGTTTATCGTGCTGTTTGCAACTTTTCTTGTTTACTCCACTAAAGCTGCATTAGGTCAGGCACACACACGAGGTATGCTTGATTGGCCCATGCGGGGTCATTCCACTGCCACACACAAGCCGCTGTTTAAACGGTCGCCACAGCAACTAATTAGCCTGTCAATAATGTCTAATGATGAGGTGTCAGGGTGGACATCCAATCACACTCAATTAATCACACAGACTAATTGGGGCCATCTCAATCAATTGTCTGCTCATCTGAGAGTTTCAGTCAAAGTCACGCAGAACATAATGTCACACACAAACATGCCCCCACACACAATTAGTGTCAGGACGTGGCGACGTGCGCACACACGCACACCGATAGATCCTTCAGACTTTGTTGAATTAGTCATAATCAATCAAAGCAGCTTATTAGGAACTTGGTTAAGATCCTAGACAACAACTTAAGATAGAGAGAGGGGAAAGAGAAGATGGGGACGACTGATTAAGAGACAAATGAGGGACGTGCCAGTGACGGAAACAGAATGAGGAAGGTGTTGTGCTCATGGCAGCCATGTTTAGATTGATTTGTTTGAAGGCTGAGCTGTTTACACCATTAGATTCTTTTTCAATTTTTTGGGTGCCAATTAGATTTAAATTCAATTTAAATTCTTTGATATTGACAATTTTTTGTGATTTTTTTGTTTGCTTTTCTAACCCCAGAACATGTGAATAATTTAATCAGGCACCATAATTCCCAAAAAAGCTACACACAGCTTTTAAAATTTATTCAGAGGGAATATATTTAAACCAGCTGTAAACGAAGCCTTAAAATTGGGAAAAATCTAAACAGGAGTCAACAGATTTCTTTTCCCACCCATATCAAATATCTTCATGAGGGTTAACATGTACAATGAGATTGGTAGAGAGATCTATTATAGGTTGCTGTTTGACATAAAGTACAGTAATAGGCTGATGACGCAGATGTAGGGCTGAAACTCCAAGCTATTACGGCAATTTTCAATGTTTTGAAGATGACAGACAAAGGGGAAAAAAAGACATGTTGGGCTAACGTCAATGAAAGAAATGCTATAGGTTAGAAGTAAGAAAGAAGCTGGGTTACATTAGTGGGAAGAGGGAAATGAGGCAAGGGACAAAAGAGTATAAATGCGGGCGATATCAAACAGGACTGACACTGATAACATTTCCAAAAAGAAAAAAAAGAAGAGGAAACATGAAAAATGAAAAGCGGCGGAGGCAAGACAACATTCTCTCAAAAGATTTCACTAATGTGCCATTAAAACTTTTCAGATGCAACACACATTCATGTGGACGAACAAAAACTGGTGTACAGATGATTCAGTGATGTTAGAATATCAAAAGCTTTTAATACACCCAGCAAAAATAGAAAATGAAGCAGAGGGGAGGGAAGAACAAGGGATAACACACCTGTAGGGGAGGGAAAAACACAGAGAACAAAGCCAGTATTAATATTAATGCAAATAAAACAATAATTCAAATTAAAATTACATTACGTTGGTGTTCCCTTTTTGTGAACCCACACTCCAACATGTCACCTGAGTCAATGGCACAGAGGGCACCGCTCATGAATAAATGTTATTTGAATTAATGTGCTTTCATCATCTGGTTTGAATTGTAATCAAAATCAAATGGGATTTTGAAGATGCTCTTTGTTAGCCTCATGAAACATACACCTGCGTGTGTGCGTGCACATTGCACAGTTGGTTTGGTAGGGCAACTTTTAAGTGGTAATAGGCTACAGCCTGCGGTTCATAAATGCTAATGAGGCCAGTAAAAGAAGGGGAAAAAGGTTGAGCAAAAACACATGCATGCATTTTTTTTCTCTCTGTTTGAGACATTTTTTCTTTTGTAGGTTTACAGCTCTATCCATAATTATGAAATACATGATTATGAAACAAATATTTGCACTTAAAACAGAGCATAATAGTGAGCTGAATGAATGCAGTTCCATCCGTCATCTAGCTTACTCAGATTTAATTTGAGGTCGCACCTTTGTATTTTCTTGTTTTTGAATATTATGCTATACAATGCTTTCACACAGTCTTTCACATTGAAATGTCTGTTAAAGCAGTCAATTTAGCTCACGTTAATTTCTGAGTGCAATAACTGCTCAAGGATTTGACTGAGTTTAAGGTTAAGAGGATTGTCAAGGTCCACCAACACCTTCCTGTCCCTTGGTGTTGAATGCACAGGCGGGGAGCAAGGACAGGGTGACTATGCACATTCAGCAGGGTATACTTACAGCACATGTTTTAATCAACTGAAGCTATCAGCAAGTCATAGCACATTACATGATTTATTCCTCATGTTGAAATAAATAGAAAGCTTGGAGTAAAATAGAAAGAATTCTTCAAAGAGCACAAACTTGGCAAAAGCAGATAGAAGGACACATAAAAAAAAGAATAATCTGAGACTTCGCTTGTATACAGATTAGATTGCATGATCAAAGAGGGCATGTAATTGGCCTCGGAGCAATGCATTTATTTCTAAACACAACATCTTTCTGTCATTCTTTTTTTTCTCCCACCCCTTCTCTTCATCTGTGCCACTAATCCAAATGTGTCATGAAATTTTAGGTCTGGAAAAAAAAACAAATAATACAAAAAAGGCATCTCTGTCACAGGAGGAGTGCACACAAACACCCAGAAATGAGACGATGTGACAATGACATCCAGCAGGCTGGTTGCTAGGCTGCAGACAGTGTAGTAATTGTTATTTAACTGTGTTGGTTCGCCTCCCTGTTGCTTTTGCGTTTGAGTCCTGCAAGTGTGTGCCTGTTCATTTATTTATGCTGCGAGGAGTTTCTACATTGATCACCTTTTTAATGAAAACAAACTTCCCGGCCTTTAGAAAAAAAACAAAATTACAAGCTTATCCGGCCTCCCTGGATCACAATACGCTCTCATATTTCACCTGATTCCATTTGTGCTTTAAGCAAATCAATTTGACAGACCACAAACTTTGACTAACCCAGTCAAGGATGAAGACAACAAGCCAAGGGTGCCACAACAGCCAACATTCCCATCTTTTTATATTCTGATTAATATTCCTTTTTTTACAACTTGGGGAATTTCCCGTGGAAGACGTGGATCCTCTTGGGGAGTCTGTGCAGGTCTGAGTGGCATAACTCATTTACGAGGATGACTCTGGTCTTTGCTCAACTCCATTCACCAACACCAGCTTTTTGCTGAATTGTAGATTAGCTTAGTTATGTGTCATGGGAGAAAGAGGAATGTCAATAAAACTGCAGGACCAAAGTCATGAAGACGCCGTGGAGCCTTTTTGTCCAGACCAGCTGTCATGGCTGACGCTAATGTAATTGCAGTGTAATATTTTTATCAGGACAGATGTGCCGGGACTGAGAGCGCAGTGGTTTTCCTCTTTAAAAAGTGTTTCAGCCGACTGACTTTAAAAAGTATTTCTGTCTTTTTCTATTCATTACCTCGGCATTTATATTTTTTTTATCACCATCCTCTCTAAGAGACAGCATACACACACCCTGCACAAAACAATGATGCTCTGGCATGCCAAGAATGTTTTTTTTTTTTTTTTTTTCATGTTTAACCAATTTATTCATGAACATACACGTACAGTTATTGAGTACATTAGTATTTTGTAGCATAGCATTTTGCCTTGACAACAGCTGCTCGGAAGGATCCCACAGAAACCCATGTCCTTTTCCTTTACCATTATCTGAATACTCCCTTCAGAATGAGAGAAAGCCTGACTCTCCATAGCAGGCCTGATGCTGCCCAACACAACCAACACTTGGCTGTTTTTGTAACTTAGAGAAAAAAAGGCATTAAAATGGATTGGAATGGAGGCAGGCTAGGTTTTCTCTTGATACTACCTCCTGGATTTAAGTATTGCTCTGACATGCTTTTCTGTTGCCTTCTGGGTGAGAAAGAAAGCAATCAGACGCGCGGGGGGTGGTGGGTCATTGGCCGAAACAGTGGCCTTATCACGCTTCCCCTCTTTTTTTCACAGTGATTGAAAAAATGATGAACTGAGGACCTAAAAGGGATTGGCTGACAACTGCAAGTCACCTGACCGGACAAACTGGCATTACCTCGGCATCTATCTTTTTTTTATCACCATCTTCTCTAAAACACAGCATACACACACCGTGCACAAAACAATGATGCCCTGGCATGCCAAGAATATCTCTAAGCCAATTGGAAACAGCCGTGTGGGAGATGAATGAATGAAAGGAGGATGAGAGCATCAGGAATTGATAAATGAGGAGTAGAGAGAGAGACCGAACAAAGGGCTGATGTGAGGATGCTAAGTGTCAAAACTGTGTGTTCTGATTTTGTCCTGCTGATCGCTTTATTCAGCTCTATGTCAACAACAAAGGTAATTATTTACCCAAAATCTGAGCGAGAGTACACCAGAACTATGCTTTAAAAGGATCGGAGGACGACCTGGAGAGGGAGGAGATGCTGAAAGGTTTCCACTGACCTCTGCAAATTTGAAGGCCAGACACAGGAAGGTGACCATTATGCTTAGACACTTGGATTACCTCGCAGCATGTCTCTCTCTCCTGCTCATGCAGACACACTCACTTAACCACCTGACATTGTAAATCTTGCTCAGAGCTCAGGAATAATGTGTTGAGTTTCACAAGGAATAAAGACAATTTCTCAAGTTGTCCACCATGTGGGGAAAAAATCTCACCTCAAGCATTTAAACACTTTTCCCTGCCTCACACAAATATCAGACTATAAAGATTGTAGACATTAAGAGATGAGTTAACAGATTCTGTGACTTCGGATCACCTAAATAATCCAAAAACAACCAAACAAAAAGATTTCCCATGATCAAACATGTGTTTTCTTTTCCAGAACTCTTCTTACAAATGATAATTCAATGCAAAGTTTTTACCTCTTAAAGCAGGTGGTGTGTGCAAGGAATAAAAGACAGTTAAAAACACATCTTGAAGCCAAATTGACCATAAGGGTCATCCACACTTTCAGTCAAAAAACTATAAATAAAGACTGAGAATTTGCTCTCATTTTTCTGTGCAACTCCATTTTTCAAGCGTGCTTAACTCGCCTCAGACCTCTGCACAAACCAGCAACATTGAATTCAGGAGCTTTTTAAAGACCTGGAATTCCTTTGATACGACTTCATTCTTCCCATATTTCATTATTATTTATCTTGACAGCTCAGAGAAGATTGCCAGAGAAGTTGGGAAATGGCACATCAGTGATTTCTTCATTTAAAAGCAATCTTCTTAGTGAATATGAAAGCATAACTTCTCAAGCTGTCGCCTCAGATGACTGGGCCTTTCTCCATGCTTCATATAATTTTCTTTAGCTGCTGCAAGACTCATAGTAAAGGTCCGTCTTTGAAAAAAGACAAAACAACAGCTTTAAAAAAATCTCCCCCCTTTTTATGTTAATACTGTACATACTTTAACACTGGGAGCACCGCATTTTAAACATTGTTCTTACTCAGAGCTGGGATGGTTTAAAATTGTTAAATTGATCATAAATCTGGGTGTGTTTCCTTTTACATAGGAAGAACCAGGTAAAAATATAGACAAGCATGTTATAAAAGTCCTAAAATACCAGGTTCAGCTGGTAAATTTTTAAAACACTAATTACCATAATAAAGTGACTGACGGTCAAAAGACCATTAGCAGTGCTTCCAGTGTTAAGTTGGTGCACCAAATCTAGATCATACACACTTTGCTACTTTTTGTCAAACACAGGATTAAGCATAAATGCAATGATGGTGGACAAAGCTCTTTGTGAAAAGATTAGAGAAGATGCAGCAGAGGTAGATAAAATGGAGGAATACTAATGAATAAGGCTTGGACGATATGCCTTCCTCCCGATTTGATTCGTATTTAGATTTTTTGGTTGCGGATTCGATTTAAATTGTGACTCTTGGCATTTTTCAATATTGACCAGTTTTCTGATGTTTAGTATGCCTTTTTGCCCCCGGGCCATGTGAAAAAATTAAAAGAAGAAAATGTCTGCAGACTATATCAGCAGTTCCCCTACAAAAATGTCCATTACATTTGAGTCACTTTTTAAAATTTAATTAGCAGCAATGTATTCGAACCAGCTGAAAAAAGTCTATCAAGATCCCAATTTGTGTGTAGTATTTGCACGTGCAATCTAAAATCTAAAAAAGTTTGAGGGTGATTTACTAAGATTATTTACACAAATGCTGACAGGTGCAACTTGGAAACACTTTATCTACAATGAGGTATTGCATGTTTTGCAGTGCGGCAATTTCAGAGAGAAAAAAGGGCTAAATGAAACTGAACTGGTCGAGATCTTATTGGAAGAAAAAATTGGAAAAATTTAAAATTCATGATAAAAATTAATACAACAGGTACCAGCAGTGTAAAAAGCAGCTGGTTTATCACAAAATGGATAAGGAAATGCTGTGTTTTGCCAACATGGTCTGACATTGGGTGGTGCGTTATCAGTGACACAGCAGGGAGGCAGGTTACGCAGGAGGCACAATCAGCTGCAACATGTTTTTGTGTTTTATGTCTACTTTGCACACATTCTAACATGTGCAAACCTTTGATAGATCCAGTCCTAAGAATCTAATTTTGTAAACAGAGCACAGCAGCCAGACCATCATTCTGCTTGCTTTAATGCCTGTCATGAAGAGTTAAAAATAAATAGATAAATAAAAAAAACCCTGCTAATGAATCACTCTGAGTGCCATCAATGCTACTCACATTAGCTAGTGTTTTATATGCTAAACTGATATTTGACTGCGTTAAAGCTGCTGAGTTGAGATGTCTCTCGTCTCACTGAGAGGTAAAGCTCTCTGTCACCGTGGCAATAACAGCCTGAGGCTCTGACACTGCTGCGACAGTTGATTCTTAGCTGCAGTGCCCATGATGCTGTGATGACTGACAGGCTGGGATTGACCATTCAAGTCTGGGTGTCAGTCTGCCGAACG
>JAVQJG010158431.1:0-11072 GCA_036024015.1 Craterocephalus amniculus
ATATATATATATATATATATAAAATATAAATTGATAAAGAACAGATTATCATACAAAGAAAGGTGGGATGGTAAATTGTACACCCAAACAACTCTGATTTACTTAAAGGGATACCATGCAACTTAACTTCCGACGGACCACACGCCACTGTCGCAAAGTCAAACAGCTTTCATCCCGGCTTCGGAATCATGCTTGCCGACAACTTTGACCACCTGACACCAAAGTAATTCAGATTCAAGATGTTTTTTATATCTTTGATATTTTCATGAAAGTTAGCTTTGGTCCATAGCCGATTAGCTTCAACTAGCTGCATTTAGACACAGACATATACTGCAACGCTCTGCAGCTGCAAATCATCTATTACTCCTCACAAGGGGCTGATATTTGGGTCAAAAGCTACATGGCATCCCTTTGTGAGACAGACAGCGTAATACACTGCCATAAGCTCTGTGCCCACACTGATAAGTTAAGGTCTCATATTTGGTAGCCGACTGCGGGTGTTTGTAGACGGATTGGCAAATTGCTGGTACGGCAGGTCAGGAGAGGCCAAAGAGAACAATAGATCTGTTGTATCTCCAGGCAAGCTGAAAGAGGAGTAGGAGGAAGAAGACAAGAAAATCCAAATGAAAAAGTGAAAGAGGAAAACTACAGGGGGCAAAATACGTTCAGTAGAAAATGAAGACAAACAGCCAGCAAAGAACATTTGTGCATAATTACATTACATACTAATTTGGTCAACTGAACAGATGAAGCACGGCCACGGAAAGATAGAGGAGGGTGGAACAGAGTTCACAAAGATACAGAAGCCAAAGACAACAAACAAATAGACCAAACAATACAGTAGGTGTGTGTGTGTGGTTTCAAGCTTGTCTATACAGCAGCGTCTGTCCATTTGGAGCACCCATTGACCGCCTATCCCTACTCATCCAACCCACTCCACCTACTTTCCATTCTCTCCTTTACCTCTGTCATCACACTTTTGTTCTCTTTATACCACTGTGCCTCTTCCTCCCTCAGTCCTGTCAGCTCCGATCATCTGTTCCCTTGGGGGCTGATACATGATTACATAAGACAATTATGAAGGGGAAAAAAAGTCTTCAGGGGTGCAAATGCGACTGAGTTGGGCTTCCCTCTGTGTCAGCATGGGAGGAGGCAAACCCAGGAGCATGTCTGTGTGGGTCAATGTCTGAGCAGGTACAGCCAACATTGTGAGATCCTACATCGGTTTGCACAGTCAAAAAGTAGGTTTACTCCCATAAAATTTAAAAAGGTAAAGGCACATTTTCCGGTTAAGGTAAAGTTTTGTTTGGGTCAAGACTTTTACAGTTTGGGAGGATGAGTGATCTCCTGGTTTACAGTTTGGGAGGATGAGTGATCTCCTGGTCCATCCATTGGTTAGTGATGATTCCAGATTAATTGAAAAAAAAAATAAAGGTGAACTTAAAAAGAATCAAAAAGTGATTAAATCCACAAAATGAAGCCACAAGTTGAGTTAAACCCAAAAATTAAGCACTTCTAGAGGTAACAGGTACTTCGTCAAATAATCATCTCACCTTTTTCCTGCAGAATGATGGTCTGGCCGCCGTGTTGCACCAAACAAATTTGCTCTGTTTTATTCATATCATGTTCACATTTGCTTCATGGTGTGTGGCTTAGCTGCTGCGTCATAGCAGAGTGTGTGTATTCACACAAATAAAACCCCTTGGTTGTGCCTGTGCAATCTGTCGACTTTCCTCTTTTTGGTAATGACTATAGATAAATAATGATTCAAAAAGTGAAAACCAGCTGGGATCAGTTGACATTTTCTGACTTTTCCATATGCAACACAGTGACTTCACATCTTGTGTGAAGTCAGCCTTGGAACATTTTTTTCCTGGCAAAAGGTAAATCTCTTTATGTTCACTTCCAAACATGCCCTGGCTTCTTGAAATTGGTTGGGTTCAACAGGTATGGCCATTATGGAGACCTTGCCTGAACTTTCTGTACTAAAATTTATGACGTATTGTTTTGCTTCACTTAGTCAGAGTTCATCAGTGCAGTGATAACGTTCACATATTGAACTATGATCTGATATAAATTTAGAGCTACAGCTGCTTCATTCCTAAAAGCATTTTCATCCTAATTTCTTCTTTTTTTAGGCAAGACACTTTTTTCCATTGATGCTTTGCCACCTTCATTTAATCATCACTAACATGTATAATATTAACACATCTCAACAAATGTCACAAGTGATCTGTTTACTGCGATTCCAATAAACCTTGTTGCAGAGATGTACTCATTATGGGTAGCAATGTTTGAGCCGAGGCCTGAAATATAGGCACAGAACTCAAAGGGTTAATGGCTTTCAGACTCTGGGGCTTCTTCCAACAGGTGTGTATCAGATCATGTAACACTTGCACGAAGGTGGACTTCACTGAACTAATTATCTGACTATTGAATAGAACTGCCAGCAAAGCCCTCGGGTCAGTGCTTCAAAGGGAAGTGAAATGCTGCATATGCAGGCACAACTTTCTTTCTATACGATTTTCTATTTGTAGCATTTTGTGTAAATAACTTTTACAACATCCAAAACCATATCCATTTCTATTACAAGTGGCTGCGTAGAAATAAAATAAGAAAAAAAAAATCAAGCAATTGAAGACCATTTGCTTCCCAACAAACAAATATCCAAACAATAAAATATTCAAGTTCAACCGAGCCACTGAACTAAAGTCACAAAAAGAAAACTTTCTTTGATGGATTAACGATTGTCCAACCAATGTCTGTGTGTACTGAGGGGGATAAACTGTTAATTGTAAGCTAAATCAGGTACATTTTGACACACATTACGCTATGTATGTGAAGTCATTTGCTGTGAAAAGATCATATCCTTCTGTGTGAGTGATCACTGCCACGATTATTGATGCATATTGCAGAGGCAATGATAATAATGATAATGAGGCTAGATAATTAGCCCATTGGTGATGATGGCTGCCAGTCCATTCTGGCTTGCATGCATTTGGTTAAAATGTCTTTATTTTTGCTCCTGTTTTGATTGTCAGGGTTTATAGAGAAACAGGGTGGGAGGTTAAGTAAGAAGTGCCAATCATTCAAAATGCATCAGCAAAGATGCGTCCTTTTTATTCTGTCTATGGCATCACTAAAGGCTCCAACGCATGTCCACAAACACGCTAACATATCCATTCACTTCCTACAGTTAATATGGCCATTTGCAGTGGGAGATTGTGTGTGTGTAAGAGACGGAAAACAATAGTAGATACAAATAACCCCATACAATGCAAGCATAAGGCTCCTGTTACTGTCACATCATATAAAGAGGCCGTTAGAGACAGAAGCCACACCCAGGCTGTGTGCGTTTCCGACCGTTTGCAGGCTGCAGCTGTCATAGAGAAGCACACCTGTCCTACATGAAACAGCATGAATAAGCACATACCTACCCTTGTTATACGCGCACATACCAACATTATTCTCTGCTAATGCAGACTTGATATATACCTCTGCAGCACATTTGGGATATACCCTGGTGAATTCCAAAGGCAAATGAGGCAGATTTACATCCAACACACACAAACTCTACCCACACAATATCCTGTGTGCAATGTAAAAACATAGGTAAACATAAGTGGGAAGGGGGGGGCCCCCCTGCTAATGAAGATAACACCCCATATGCACACAGACACACACCCGCTTACGCACACACGGTTTTATTTAACAAAGTTAACACCTGGCGGCTTGCTCACACTCTCCAGACCCGGATACACCAACAGGAGACGAAAGCTGCTTCCACGTCTAAACCTTCGCAGTTTACTTACTGACCTGACCAAAACTGACATAAAGATCAGATTACTGTCAGTCGCTGCGGGACACAAGCCAACATCAGAGGCTGTAAAAGGAGATTATCGTAGCTGCTGGTAAAGTGGGCTTCGAGCGCAACTCGATATATTTTTTTTTTTGTTTAGATCAATCTGATGGGTTTCCAGAGGGTTTAAGGTCTTTATTGTCAGCACCAGGTTTTCCTATCTAAACCACTAAAAACTAATATAGCCTTATTCATGGAAGTGGACAGATATGTTAAACAGCATGCTGCTATTTGCCCTAATGATACCTCCACACACTTCAACCGACACACTTGACTCAAACTATTGAGCTAGATAACCCTGCTTACTCTTTGCATACTCGCGTACCTGTCACGTTATCTAACCTAAACAAATTATCCAGAAGTTACAACATGTTCCAACCAGCTGGACTTTGCATTATTGATAGCAATTGTACTGTGATGCAGTTATGGCAGCAGTGGGTCATTTAGTCAATACAGCTTACAATACTAAAGGCCATCAGAAATGATGAGCCCAAAATAATCAATTCTCTGACCCCATACCTACGCAGAACTTGCATCTCCCCTTCTACTGAGAGAGATAACACTGTCAACATGGGCTCGTGATATTTGCACTCACTATCAATTTCCTTTTTTAAAAGAAAAGAAAAAATGCAGAATCAGATGTGCCTCAGATATGGTAAGCCAGAACTTTCTACGTATCTTTTATCACCACAACAAATTCAATGCACAAGACAGTGAAAAAGTAAGAGATGGCTGCCTTAAAGTTTGCTTTGTTACTTTCCCAAAGACAACAGAACTTTTTCTTTGTAGAGTTAGAAGCCATTTTCTGGGCTGATTCACAGTTTTTAAAACATCTGACCTGCCAATTTCCGTTTTCTTCTGTATGGTGGGAAATTCGGACCACTGTTAGAAAACACTCATTGTTATAAGACGTTTTCCAAAAGCTCATCAAGTAACCTGACCTAAAATTCATGAGCCTGAACTGCAGCACTGACCTTTATCTCACATGAAAGTTAGTATAAGGTGTCTCTTGCAAATGTTGTGTCTCCAATTTAATCCCCAGCACACTTGTCTCATAACCAGTTGACATAGAAACCAATAAAACTCATCCAGGTCAGTGTTTATATAGCTGAAAATTAAGATGAAGCTCATTGTGTAACTAACAATGATAAGAGAGAGGCCCGAGTTGTTATGATGCATCATTCACCACTGTTCTTTTCTGGAAACCTCAAGTGTCTGTGAGAAACTGGTGAGGGAGGCGGTTCTGATGACCCTCTAAAAAGACAATTCAAATTCACATATTAAAAATCACACAGAGCTTTGTATTTTTGGTAACTCTTATTAAATCATTTCATCTATGACTGGGATGAGTGTTAATGTGTATAATGTTGTTGCCATGTCAACTTCATGCCCATAAACCTAACAGGTAGATTATTATATATGACTGTGTTGTTTAAGCTGAAAATCATTTCCTTTCTACAGCTGGCTGATTGACAGAGTCATCTCTAGTGGTATTAATGCATGTTTCATTAGATCAAAACACTAATAAAAATTAAAACTCAGTGAGCTGCCTTTGTTGGTGCTATGATGTGAAATATTTTATTAAATTAACAACATTTTCTTTGATTTTTTGAAGCTTCTCAGTGAATACGAACTCCCTGCTGCCATGAAACAGCATTAAAGTACAGATCTTCCTCTGGGCCTCAAGTTTCTTTTTTATCCAGAGCATCAAATACTTTGCTTGGACACTTGCTGGATTTTTGTGCTTTTTCATCAGAAACACCACCATTCCCTATTTGTAGTTGTCTCTCTAAAAACACCGAACAGATGGTTACTTTTCAGTACAAGTGCATCAGATCAGGCTGTAGGAACTAGGAAATACAAAGAAATTTACCTAGCACTGATAAGCTTGGGTGCGCTCTTTTGGTGAAAGGTTGAAAGTAACAGAAAATCTTTCACAAGTCTTAAATTGCAGATTTACAGCCAAAAATAGCTGGGTCAGTTATAGTCAAATGAAACTGAGAAAAGAGGCAACAATTTGCATGCAAATAGTTGTAACCACTGAATGCTTTACTTAAATTTAAAACAGACCTGAGTAGTTTAGTTTTTATTAACTCATCACATTTAGCCCAGTTATACTAGTGTAGCACTATTTTCATGTGAGATCTTTCTCACTTCCCCATATGTTAAACAGCAAATACACTGTATGCAAATCCAGTTCCTAATTTTTAAAAAACCTATGTATGCGGATACATATTAACTGCTGAATAATAGCCTAGTCTTTTGCAAAGAGATTCGAAAATAGCTTCACTTGCAGAGGATGAGGAGTCTCCTGAGAAATAAACTTGCTTCCTGAGTGTTTCCACCTGCTCATACTTCTCTTTAGAGTGGGGATTTTATGTGAGCAGCAGAGTCCAATTCACAACTTCACACCACCAACCGCATCTAAAACAAGATCTGTTTACTACACTTTAGTTTATAAAGCTCCTGGCAATGCCCTCTGTCATGATAATGTCAGATTGTTCTGTTTACGTGTTTACAAGAGGACAATAAACAAGGTGCTCTGTCATTTGAAATCAGCTTTTAGAGGGTTGGAGAAGGATCTGCAAATGGGACCATGCGGCAAAAAGCAGGAGTTATAGCATGTCAGCATTTTGGATCATATGGGAAATTAAAAAGAGCACTTCCCTGCCAGTAGGCCTACAGCAGGGTTTCATTTCTTCCCATCCACTTTGTTATGTGCAGGGATCCTACTGAAGCAGGATGTAGCCTACTTTCATACATTTCCATACATTTTGAAAACTCATACTTCACATCTGTCAGGTCGAGTAGGCTTACCTTAATTTTGTGGACGGACTTCCCCTCCTCCAGCCTCTGGGTCCACACCGTGATCCCCCCCTTGTTGTAGGTCATACTCCAGCCCTCTTCGCACAGACACTCCGCCTTGAAGCTGGCGAAAGCCCGGTCGTCCGGGATGTTCACGGTCTGCCCAGACATGGCTCTTCGCCGTGTTGTGGACGTGCGAGCAGAGACGAGCAGGGGGGGCTGAGAGACTTGTGTTCGGAGGGGATGACTATGAGCCGGTGAGAAAGCGAAGAGACGCCTACCAGCCTGCTTCCCCTTCTGTACGAATAAGTTGTCTAATTCAATTTGGTCTCTGCATGAAGCTTTTGTCGGCTCCACAGTGTCTTGTGATGGACTCTAAGCGTGTGTGCGCGCGCGTTCAGGCAGGTCCAACAACCGCAATCCACCCTGCACAAACTACTGAGGCAGAGGTGGAAACCACCGTCGCCTCGCACAGGTGAGCGCGCGCTGCCAATGCAAATAAGTCCTGCCAAAATGAGACGGGCGGGGTTAAATGTGCCTTCAGATTATTATTATTGCGGTTTAATAAGTTTCTGTCCGCTTCAGCAGTCCTCAGAAACAGCTGCTCTTCTAACAAACCATATGTTTCTGTTTCCGCGTCTCACTATGCGTCTGTCTGCTCCTCTCTGCATCCACCTTGTTTCCCCCTGCCTCTCTTTCAACAGTTTGCTT
Organism: Craterocephalus amniculus; assembly: GCA_036024015.1. Classification (NCBI taxonomy): domain Eukaryota; kingdom Metazoa; phylum Chordata; class Actinopteri; order Atheriniformes; family Atherinidae; genus Craterocephalus; species Craterocephalus amniculus. The sequence continues at coordinate 7,376 of JAVQJG010158431.1, forward strand.
AGCTTTTTTTCTTATTTAAAAAAAAAAAAAATCTTACAGTAATTTGCTGAAGGTCTCCATGGCCGCGTTGCTGCTGTGGCAGGTGGTGGACATGATGCAGAGAGAAGAAATAGGAGGAGGGGTGAAAGAGGAGGAGAAACCGGGCTGCAGAAGCAGGCGATGCAGCGACAATTCCAGTTAATTGCGCCTCCCCGTGTTGCCTTTCAGTGCACCTCGTAAACTTCACAGTCTTACGTGTTTAAAAATTACTTATTTGATAAAGATCGATTTCCCCCTCTTTTTTTTTCTTTCATCCTCTTTCTTAAGCTCTTTTTTTATTGTTTTAAAGATTTTTTAGAATCTGTTCCAAGAAAAATAAAAACAAGAAATCAGCCATAAATGCTATAACTCGGAATTCCTGTCTCTGCAGGGTATCATCTATACAGCAGTGGTCACCAACTCCAATCCTCAAGATTTTTCTCTACTAGTGCAACACCTGAGTCAAATAAAATCGACATGGATGGATGTTGTCAACTTCTGCACAAGTCAGTGAACGATCCATTCATTTGAATCGTGTGTGTTGCTGCAGGGAAACATCTAACAGGGCCTAGCTGCAGGATACTGACCCCTTGAGGACCAGAATTGGTGGTCTTGAAAACAGGTCTTACAGACCATAGGACAGGGATTAATCCTGGTCCTTCAGAGCAGGTGTCCTGCAGGTATTCTAAGTATCCCTGCTGCAACAAGCTCCCCACAAATCACTCAGTTACCCACTGATCTGAGTCAGGGGTCATGCAGCATGGATCCCTGCCATAGGATATCAACCATGAACAAAAAGTAGTGAAATTTATGTTTGGTCTATTGTCTGTGAAATTAATCTCATAATGCATGAAGCATGTTTAGCTATTTTTAAATTGTGCCACATTTGTAAAAAATAAATAGATAAAGTGTTTATGGGATGAGGAGTGAGTTGAAGTGTGGGTTGTGCCTATGAAAACATACCAGATCTTCTCTGCCTGTGCCAAACAGGTGATTCTGCAGTTGAGTTTTGTTTTGTTTGAGCTTCTGTTACCTCAGGTGCTGACTGGTACCTGACTCGCAGCTATATGTGCACTGGAACTTAGACATGTGGAGGATCAGGTGTTCAATGATGAGCCCAAATTCTGCCTGCAACAATTGGACAGTTGGGTAAAATGCAGATCACTTACAGTATAGCTGCACTGATAGGGCAGCAGGCTTTGGTGGAGGCATTGTGATGCCGTGGGGCTGCATCTCCCTCACTAGAAAAACAAGATTAATCATAACTGGAGGCACTCTCAGTGCAGAGAGATATGAAGATGAGACTCTGCAACCCCATATTTCCGGGGACCAATTTCTGTCCTCCAAGATGACAACACTTTCCGCTCTTACTGAGTTCCCTGGTTATTAAATCAAAGCACAGTTAAATACGTCTTGTTTCTTCAGATCTCAATCAACCATTAAATGACACTGAACAAGAGTTAATAGAAAAATAGGTTGTCAGCACTGGCAGAGAAGATTTTATCAGCTCTCATCGGCACAACCCACAAACTCCCATAAATGTGTTTTCCTTTGAAGCACCAGTTAAACAGTCAAGGTTTGCTGCAGTCTCCTTTTGTTTATTATGAGTTGGCTTGCATGACTATTAGTCGGATTTAAACAAATTTGCTCCAATTGATTTGTCTGTAAAGTGCCCTGAGATGAGGTTGTGTATGGTTGCTGTACAAATAAGGCTTAATTGTATTCCAAGAAGCATCGTTACGACAAAGAAATACTCAACCAAACACAGTTTCATTAGAAGAGTGGAGTCTCCAGTTTTGACTTCAGCCAGGGTTAAACTTTGCAGTTCATTTATAAAAAGTTATCAAGCAGAGTAAATTAAAGGGATGCTGTTTCACTTTTGGCCACCAGGAGGCTAAATTTGTAATTCTTCATTAATGCAAAGCAATACAGTATCTCTCTCTCTGGGCTCTCCAGACTCTGTGTTAACCCTATTAGTTTCTTCAGATTTGACCAACTTTCAATGAAAAAGTAGCATGAAGCTCAGCCCCCTGTGTTTTATAGCTGCAGAGCAAAGAGCTGCAGTCACATGATCCATGAGAGACGGATCCGCTCCTGCAAAGTTACAGTGTCTGGTTTCTGAAGAAGGCAGCCTCGTCTGAGGGCAGACACATGTCAAACACTGTGCTGACCCAAGACATCATCGATTAATATGACATTTTGGTCAAAAGTTTCATTTGTGGGGAAATTACCAGTTTAGGACCCCTAGTAGTATCCCTTTAAGTTAAAACATGCTATGTGATGAACACAAGAGAAATCAGAAGATAATAAGTGGATTTTGGACTTGGGGAGATTGCAAACTAAAAAATGTTCCCTTTATGCTTTATAGCTGCAATGGTATCCAAGTCTATAAATCTTAATTTCTTACTCAAAAATGTTAACCTATGCCGGGTTGATTCAGCTTGTTGTTGTTATTTTGTCCCTTTTTTAGCATTTCATAAAATCTATCAGGATGCCACTTGCTTTGCAAATTTATCACCCAATCTGGGCTTTGGTACTAAGCATAAAGTCTGTTAATCTGTGTAACAGTGTTTGTATGAGCTTGCATATCAGTCGAGTGGTGACTTTGTATGCATGTGTTTTCTCTCTACTACAGTACATGTTTGCATTTCCTGGGCATTGCATTAATTCAAATACAAAGCAGTTTGTTTGCGGTATCCAGTATGTTTTCTTAAATATAAAAGTTATATGTAAACTCCCGACTGCTGAGAACGTTCAAAGAAATTAAATATGTTATTGTGTTATTGACAGCCTGTCGTCACCTGTCTCCTGTTTTTCCCACTTACTGTTCTGTCATTTTGTCTTTCATCCTTTCCTTCCTTTTATCTGTGATTGTGTGGGCCCATAATCACACTCCGCCTGTCTGATCCGTGGATGTTTTCGCACCTTTGGGAGACCCAAATAATATGAATTTCACCCTGCATTTTGATCTTTGAATCATATGTGTATTGTATAAGGAAATGAAACAAGGAAAAGCCAACCACATAGTTTCTCTCTCTGCAGAAACAGCAGCTGACAGATAGCGTTGAGTGTTAATCGTACAACAGACTCTTATTCAGGATGCATCTGCCATATATACCACTGACATCTTTTCCTGTACTGGCTTTTCCATTACACTCTGTGAATTAAAAAAAACATCAGTGATATAACCAGTTGGTGTGTTTGCACCGATTGCCAGAACAGAGATCAAATAGGAATTGGATTAAAATTGAAATGTTTAATCAATCTTATAGTAAACTGAGTGAAACTGATCCAGGCAACTCTATGCTATTCTGTTTGGTGGGTTTGCTGCTAGCCTTTCCAGTAATTTTAGAAGTTGGTTATAGTGTTACCATTGTGCTGGTGTGTGGCGTCCTGCAACTTATACTTCTCACAACACAAACTTGCATAATATAATATTATTTGTAATTTATTGAAGCTGTTATCTATTTGGTTGAACAAAGACTGATTCAGATCAACTACAGTGTGGTAAAGAAATTTGGTTTCATTAATTACGTTTGGGGCACGGTGGTGTAGTGGTGAGCACTGCGGCCTCACAGTGAGAAGGCCGCGGGTTCGAGTCCCAAGTTGGTCAGGATTCCGGCCTTCCTGTGTGGAGTTTGCATGTTCTCCCCGTGTATGCGTGGGTTCTCACCGGGTA
>JAVQJG010158437.1:0-11177 GCA_036024015.1 Craterocephalus amniculus
GAGCTGAAGTGATGCACATTGGGCGGTTCCTTCCTCCGCCATCTTGGCACCATCACGAGTCTCGTGAAGGATTAAATAGCATCTAAACGGAGGTGCTAGAATTTTTTTCACTCCCCCCACAGTTGTCATGAAGGTAAACCTGACATTTTGATCCTAAAATGGCTTTTTGAACCAGGCTATAAACATGTGGGAAATTGCTCTGTTTTGCAGCAGAACCTAGCGAATGAAGAGGGAACTGCAATTTTTTGCACTTCCGCATGGGTATCACTTTTTCAGAGGGAAGTTGCCGCTTGACTACAACCCAACAATAGTTTGGCTCCGTCTCATGCAAAAATGGTCAAATGTGGTGCCTGAAATAGAAAAAACCAACATGTTTGAGTTTGAAAATAAAGAAATATGTTGTTGAAAACATTGCCATACATTTTAGTTTATATTGGTTATGGTTTCCATAACATGACATGAAACCACCAGATCCAAAACATGCAAAACAATGGCATACCAAAGCGTTTATTTAACCCTGGAATCTAAAAGCACTACAGGTCAGACATGTGGACAATTATTGTTGCGATGTGGCAGGGTCTCCTGCTCAAAGAGGCTTCTGCTGTCCAGGAATACGTTTTCCAGGAAGGAGTATATTTACTTCGTCACCAGCAATGTTTTTAGCAGGTTGTTTGTTCTCTGCCTCTACTGGATTGCTTTTTTTTGTGGACCTGAAGCCAAGACTTCTCCAGATAGGTGATGCACACAACATGGCCTTCCACCTCATGTAAATGAAAATGTGACTTATCAGACCAGGCCACCTTCTTCCACAATTCTGTTGCTCACTTGCCTACTATGAAGTCTTTTAAAGCTGAACAAAGGTGACCATGGGCATTCTCACAGATCTGCAACTGTGTTGACACCCCAGTGTAATCTTTTTTATTTTTTTTTATTTTTGATTACACCCCAGTGTAATCTAATTTCATTTTAGTCATCAATTTCATTTGAGTCATATTTTTTGTCAATCCCATTCAGCCCTCACTTTGCACATTAATCGGTGAGCCTTGACCGTCCACTCTCTTTCACGTTTACTTGTTTTTCTTTCTTTGAAAGCTTTTGTTGGTCCTGAGCAGTGTAGAACAGGAAAATGACTCAAGGGCAGACATTGTGAAAATACTATAACCGGCTGTCCAGCCATCACAGTTTGCTCCTTGTCAAAGTTTCTCAAATTCTTACACTTGCTCTTTTTCTTCTTCCAGCACATCAGCTTCAAGGACACAATGTTTTTTGGCTACATCAAATATCCCACCCACAGAGATAATGTTTATCACTTCACCTGTCAGTGGTCATAAAGTTATAGCTTATACCATTCTGTGTGGTAGCATTCTTACCGGCAAAGTCCTCATACTCCACTCTGCACGGCGCCGTAATTACGTCGCCATGTTGTTCAATAAGCAGCATTCCGTATTATCCGTTCAGCTCCACTCCGCTCCGACCTCTCCAGCTAAATTGGAAAGCAAATCCATTTTTTTATCTGTCAGTGCAGGCCAGATCAAGTTCCACAGCTCAGTTCACACTAAACAGGAACATGAATGTGGACTACATCCAGGTTTTCAAAGTACAAACACATAATGTAGCCTGCATAAAAACAGTTTGATCAAAATAAAAAGGCAAGGTTTCACATCAGTCATAGCATGTAGGAAATCTCTGAAATACAGTAATCTTCAACTGGAATAGCTACACATCCACATTATGTTTCTATTGATCATGGCAAGAAAAAAACAACTGTAGCCTGCTGTCTGTGTGTTCGTGCTGCCCACATATTGGCGAAATCAGGGCTATAGGTTTTATTATTTTGAAAAGCCATTTCCACTAGTCTCACGCATGCTCGTCAATACCCAACGGAACGCAGCAAGACAGAGCAAGGAGCATCAAGAGGGCGTTGCAAGGCTGCTGCAATGTGCGGAACGGAACGGAGTATGCAGAATTTGCTGGGTAGTTGATTCACTTCTGTGGAATACTCGGTGTGCTGATTTGCCCAGCTTTTTCACTCAATTTTCACAGGAAAACCCTATACAGCACAAACTTTGAAGACAAGGTTAGGTGATTAGCTCAAGTCATTAAAAAGTTATTTGACAATTGAAAACTACCTTGTAAAGTTCATTGTTATTGCCTTCATACAATAGGTTTGAGAAATGCTATAAAAGCAATTGTAGCTCAGAATTGTTTAAAAAGTTTCAGTCTTCACAGGACTGTAGCTGAGCGTGTTCACAAAGAGAAAACATTGCCCTTGCAAAAGTAACAGAACCTACTTCAACATCAATAATAGCTGACAAGTCTGTTTTTTATTGTTCTTGAAATACGTTTCAGTGACGGCAGCCGTTGCCTTTTATTCAAGTGTATCACTGCAGAGTTGGGCCTCTTTGTGTAATGACCCTGCTGTACCTCTGTTCCCTCCACTTGACCTCTCCATGTGCGTCCTGTTTGCTCATCTGTCTGCCTTTTTACTTGTGTGCCACACAGGCGTAGATTTCCCATCTTGCTCCATCTTGGCTCTGCTCCAATCAGCAAGCAAATCTGTGCATCATGAGCTCATATGCACAGATCTTCCCAGGTTGTCCGGTCATTTTCCATCAGATCTTTTCCCCTTTTTTTCATTATATGCTGCAGAGATACATCAGCATTGGAACTGCACCCAAAGACTAGTTGCCTAAACAAACTTAGTCTTACACTGAGACAAGATAAACGTGGAATCTCTAAAATCCTTTTTGCTTGTAGTGGGATGTAGCATCTCCACATCTGGATCAAATCCAAGGTAAAAATAAGTTCAAGTGTCCAAACAGAACCCTTCAACCTTCCGCCATAGTTTCTGAGTCTCCTGCTGTTTGTGTGCAAACGTTTAGTCTCCCAGAAGAAACTCATCCATGCGTTCATTTTCAGTAGACTGGATTATTGTCCAGACTAAACATGGAGAAGCAGCTTTTAGCTGCAAACTGCCAGTAGAAATAAAGTTTTCACCAAATGTAGAAACTTTTGAATCCAGGTTAAAAACATGTCTGTTCTCATGCACCTATGAAATCTGCACAGTAACTTTTAACTTATCTTGCTTTTAATTTTATAAAAATATTTTATCGTCATTTTAGCTAAAATAAAGGATGCCTTTTACTACTGTTACATTCTTTATTAGCACTACACAAATAAACTTGCCTAGCATACGGTGGGATTTGTCACATTACATCTGCAGATGTAGTTTTTACATGAGAAACATGTTTTCTTAGAATATTTTACGTCTTTTAATTTTTTTAGTTTAGAAAACATTAACCAATCTGACAGCACACACTGGCTAAACGTATTTCAACTAAACACAACAGTTGAATGGTTTGGGACACATCAAGTAAACCAGCCTTTATAACAAAGCGTTGAGGAATATATTAAAAAATTGTTCAAAAAGGGTTTTAGGAAAACTTCTTTGGTCTTATTTTGCTTGTCTGTAAGTTGGGCATGCACTCCTTAAGTTGAAATAACTGGTATAAGGACTTTGAATCTAAGGTTTAAGGATAAAAATCCTGCAGTGTTCTGCAGCAGTGATGAACTCTGTAGAGTTACATGCCATCTCTGAATTTCTTGGAAAGCTAGTCTGTCGCACAGTGTTCAAAGCTATGGTTATTGTCATCGGAAACAAAAAAAACAAGAAGATGACAAAGAGGATCTATTGATTCAGCCAAGGTGCACTTGGATTTTGACTTGTAAAGGACAGCAGAGCAGATTGTTCTATGACTTTGTATCTTTTAGTGGAAACGCTTGTTTTGTTCTGGGTTTTTTTTTTTTGTCTTTTCATTCCCTCGCAATTTTAGACACATCTCTCATAAAGTAATTTTGAGGTCTTCGAGTGGTTTAGCTCTGAATTAATCATTCGCTTGAGTTCACCCGATCTGCTGGTGCTGGCTAAAATTGATTGAAGCCAAAGCTCCAGATATTATCTGAGCCGAAAATGTACACAAACATAAAATCACAGCTTCCTCTAAGCCTGTTGTGGTAATAAACTTTTTCTTTTTTTTACTTTATATTTGGTCCCAAAGGTGCGTATGAAGGCATTTGCAGTTGCAGAGTTTGACTTTTATCTCAAGGGTAACCATAATTTCTACCTCTCACACAAACACACACTGTCCAGAGTAAAGTAATGGAAATCTGAGAGTTCCCTTCGCCAGATGCATCCTGTTATTGTTTTTCTGCTCCTCACTCTCTCTATTCACTTTTTCTCCAACTGGGTTTGTGGGGTATTAAATCAAGGACATTATAAGTGAGAAAAAAAAAGAAGCAGCAAGGAAAAAAAAGGACTAGGGAAATCTAAAAACCCCATTGGGTGTGAATGTACATCTGAGATGGAGCTGAGAGCAGAAGGAACAGAAGGGTGAGAAGTGGAAATGAAGACCAAAGAGAAGAAATATGTGAAAGAGGAGGAGGACATTGAAGGGTGCTGGAAAGTGTGAAGTGACATGAAAGAGGGAGAACTTTTATCTGGCAGGTGGTAGATTATAAATAGAGGGACACGATGCTGCTGAGAAAAAATGAAGTTCCCGTGTTAGTTACTGTGGTGCACAATACACAAACAACATCAACAAGCACATATTCAAGCAAAAACAAAAAAAGAAAACATGTAATCTTGCGGTTCAAGTAGATTGTTTCTGTGTGGAAAAGATTAATGACAGGAGTCCATTTTTCAAGTCTCATTTTAACACATCCATCTGCTGACCAGGAGCTTCTGGTCGTCCTGAGGCTGAAACAAAAATACACATTTGTGCTCGACGCAGAACACAGATACACTTTCATCCGTGTCCTGATGCATTTTAGGAGCCTTGTGGATCTGTCGCTTGACATGAATGAGGCAATACCATCGGAAATTGCAAGGTCATTGTTGAACAAGTCACAAGAAGAAAAAGAAGAAGAAGAAGATGAAGAAGAAGAAAAAGAAGACACCGGAAGAGTGAGACATTTTGAAGAAAGACTGTGTGTGTGTCCTCTTACTGTATGTTTGGTGGTTGAAGACAACTTCATAACGGTGCATCACCACCAACCAGTGTCCGAAACTAACGTCAGAACGTGAAACTGAACTCTGTACTAAAACTCAACTGTAACTTAAAAATAAATTGACTTTGGGGATCAGACTTTCTTTGCGGCTTTGAAACTTTAAAAAGGCTTCTCATTGTCTGCTTTCAAAACCCACTCTTTTTCTTTATGTTGATCAAGGTGATGCTTTTATGTCTTATAAAGAATTATACTAATTTTGATTATTTTCAGAATTTCTTGACTGTAGATGTTTTTGACCTATGTTTTAGTGTGTTTATTAAATAGGTCTTTGCTGCTTTTTTCTGTTACAGTAGCAGCATACCTCGTTTAGCCAACTAAAAACAGATTTGGGTAAAACTTTTATGAAATATCTTTGTTTTTTTATTTTTCATTTGTATAAAATTGTATGAAGTAGTAGTCACTTTTTTTTCCATGAAAGGTTTTCCAATGTTGGTTTAGAGCCAAAAACATACACATGTCTGGGAGGGATTTATTCATTCGCCCCAATTAAAGAAATGGTTAAATTTGTAATAATATTCAAATAACTTGAGACTGAACAAATACATGATAAAGATACATTTTCTAAATTCTAAAAGTTCTGAAAACGACATTTTCATGACCAATGAGAGCACTTTGCTGGTGAGCAGTGGGCCAGAATACCTGTGGACAGGTGTAGAAGTCTGATGGAGAGTTCCAGAAAATGATTGCCTCAAACGAAATACTAGCTTATGAGTGATAATTATAACAAGGATTATTTCTCATATTTTTTGCTTGTTTTAAAAAGATATTTCCATGAACCACAAACGTTTTCATTATTTTCATAAAACCTTTATTTATTATTACTTGCGTAAGTGTACCAAACCGCTTTTTCCCCACAAACTCCCAAAGCTCTGAGTCCAGCCCTGAAAACCAGTGCTGCAGCAGCACCGTCTGACACCTTGCTCGTCTACATCACAGTACATCTCACAATGTTGCATTTCAGCTGTGTTTGTGTCTTCCATCACATCCTACACATGCTGGTGCTTGAAAACAGAGCCACAAGGGGAATTATAGAAGTACTGTTCATCTACATCTTACCTTTTGAATTGCAAAATGTTAAACGATTACTTAGAGTTGTGCCCACTTGCAGCAAAGAATTACAACATGGAAATTCTGTTTTTTTCTTTTGTCCTCACTCTGCTACCTCTTGGACAAAACATCCTCAGAATAAATCAATAAATCCCCCACAGCTGTAAGGCGAATATGAAAAACCTTGTGCTCAATGGAAAAGAGACACTTGGGAGAAATTTGAAAAAACTGTAATTTTCCTTGCCCTCACCACAAGTGAGATTTGAAAAAACTAAAGCCCCTTTGAGACTCCAGCTCTACAAAGTGTGATGCAACAGAAATCAAGCACAAGACATTTGTGTCATGCTGATTTTGGCTCATACAGTAACAGAAGTAAGAGCCACTTCACTAAAAGAGACATGCCTGAAAGTCTTTCAAAAAGAGTGAAGACATCTGTTTTTAGTGAGGTCAGCTCTCAGAACAAGTAGAAATAATTAAATAGGATGTCAGCATGATGAATAAAAACTTCTATGTTTGGTTATAAAAAAACAAAAAAATATACTGAATATAAATTCTTAATCTTTTATCAAGCACTTACAATGCTTGGAAATGGGGAAAAAATAAAGAAGTGTGTTATTTTTGGTGTCTGAAAAGTGCAAAAAAAAAACAATTTAAGTTCAAATACATTAATGGATTCAACAAAGTGACATTTTTAAAAGAATTTACGTAGTGTGACTAAGTGTGACCAAAAATACTCTGTCAGAAAAAGAAGTTGCTAGATTTGAAAACAAATGTATATTTTATGAAACTCATTTGAAATGTTGAAAAATTTGCATTTTAGGAAGCATTTTTAGGAAATATTTTATATGGACAGATTTATTCATATACCTGGGATCAAGTCCTCAGACTTGGAATGGACTCCATTAATTACTGTCTTTCATTCAACATCAAAAATCTCAAATAAAACAAAAGGTCCAACTTTAAACTTTAAATTGTATTAAAGTATATCCCGTTGTTTAGTTTAGTTTTTCTTTTGTCATTTTTGGCATCCTTCCTGATTTTCATTTCTACTGTCTGGCTTTTATTCTGTTATCTAAAGTTGTCAGCTTGTGATGATTATTGTCTTTATCAGCATCATCTGATACTTAATTAACTTTCCAGTTGTGTAAACTTACAGCAAAGGTTTTAGTGTGAATTTGCATCACGGGGAAATTATGTTTTATTAGACTCGGAGGATGTATGTAGGTGCAGACCGAAATAAAAGCTCCACTGAATCTAAAATGCAACTTTTGACCTCCAACAATAAGGCGTCCGACCTGAGCAGAGTTCCTCTTGAAAGTCACTCTTTCATTTCGTAGGAAGAAGCACAGATGATCACTTGTGTTTACTCCAGCCAGCGCACATTAAATTACCCTGCCACATCGAGATGTGGCTGGACTATTTCTCAGACAGCAGCTTCATGTGAAAATGTTTGCGACCTCCGAATGTGGAGGCCAGCTCGGCTGCTGTGACCCTCCGTGTGATACATGAGGGGTTGGGGTCATGGGCTGCAGTTAAGCTCTCAAGCATGCAGAGGGAATGAGGCTGTGATTGATGTGGGAAAGCAGAGGGGTCAAGCTCTGCCCGCTCCATCATGACGTTAGACGCTGTAAAGCCATGACGCAATGAAATGTGCAGACACACGCGCCGCCTCTGCCGATGTTTTCTTTCTCCAGGGGTGAATACATCTGTGTTAACGGAAGCCTTTCTAACATCTGTCAACTCACACACCTTCCGCCTTCGAATGTCCATCAATCTCTCCGCCTGCTGTTGACGCTCATCAGCTCTGACGGATAAAAGTCACTGCTCACTCTGTCTTCATCTTTCTTCTCTGACTCTTCATCCCTCCATCTCACTTGACCTCCATGCTCAGCTTCTTTGCTTTATTTGCCTCACTTCCTTCTGTCTATATTACTCCATAACAGCTGTGCGGCGTCAAAGGGTGACATTGAAGAGATCATTGTATTTCTATCTGACTGTTTCTCAACAGCAGGGAGCAGCTTCCTCAATGACTCAATTAAAACAGATTAGATCACAGATCTCTTTCAATAGCTTTCATGTGGTGATTTTATGTAAACTTGTAGGCTAGTTCCTCTCTGTCAGCTCATCATATGGTTTCATAATTGTCTGAGCGTGAGGAAGTCGGTGGGAGGCAAAATCCCACTGATAATTGAAATGGAAGTAAAACTGTCAAAAATTCTGCTGAAATGAATTTGCACTGTATGGCCGAGCATCCAGTCTAAGGAGGCCTTCACACCGGGATAGTCAGGGGACTCGGTTTCTGAAGAGCTGAAATGAGGCGTTTTGGGAGGTTGTGACGAGGTGGCGCAAAGAGGTTGGCTGTAAGCGTGGGGTGGGATGATTGCTCCAGGTTAGCTTCGTTAGCTCGTCGCTACAGGCAGCTCACAGTTTGATGGGTGTCAAACGGGAGCTACACAGCTAATGGAGGGGAGCAGGCTAAAGCTAAAGGGGGCTGTTAGCCCACTTTAAACCGCAGTTGTGCTACCCTCATCCTCCTGGCATTTGTCTATCAAAAGGAAACACCCCTTATTAAGAAGAATTTCCGGACTGAATAACATCTGAATTAATGAGTGCTAAATAAATTCCCTAATAAATTTGACCTAAAATGTTTTTTTGTACCGGGCTGTTAACATGTTTATTTCTGCTGTGAAATTGCAGTTTTTAACATGGGAGTCCCCTCTTAGTGGGAGGAGGAAACTGCAATTTTTGGCACTTATGCATAAATTTCACATTTCTCTGCTGGAAGTTTTTGCTTGGTTGGGTTTGGTAGTAGTCCCCAAAAACAAACCAATCTCTAACGAAATGACAGGAAATTTAGTAAAATATATATAATGGGTGCTGGCAGGTTGTAGGATTTTTTAATTGTTTTTTTTTTTTTTGTCATTTTTCTTTTTTCTTTATCTTTGTGGACCTGGCAAGTGCTTCACGATAAAACATCATGCATTAACAATAAAATATGAACAAAAAACCTGATGCAACGAAAGCAGGGGATTTGGGCATATTTACAATTATTTAATGTGTTAACATGTGGGTTGTGTCCAGTGTTGTAGCCTACATCATGGAATCTGGTCTGGATTTCAAAAGGAAATATTAACGGGTTGTATTCTGTCAGATTCTGGTGGGGGCAGGTTGGTCAATTTGGACCCTGCAGGACCCTGGACTCTGGGTTTTGTAATTGTTGTGCAGAGCATATGTTTTTCTAACACATGCTAATGGCTTTGATTTTCTTTAAGTCTCATGTAAACAAAGACCAGAGGTGATAAATGAGCCACTGTGATAGGCCGTTGGATCCATTTGATTTGAATCAATGGTGTGTTGGAGCATGGATGCATAGAAAACTTGCAGGAATGCGGCCCTGGAGTGCTGGGGCTCCTGACCCCTGCAATAGACTCTGCATCATTTTCTTTTACTTTTGTTGCGTTATCATGGTTGGCATTGGTCACTTTCGTTTTGTGTGAACCGAGAACCTGGCCAGAGTCCGCCTCTTTGGTCCGCATCACAATGTGGTTGGTGTTCACACTTCATCATACAAATTGTACATATGTGGACATGGACCATGTTCTGTGGCAGTGACATTGAATGTGTTCAGAATAATCAGGTCATTTGATTCAGTGACCAAAACCGTGTTTTTTTGGAGTCACATGAGCAGCTTCAATTTTCTTCATCTATCCACTTTTTCACCTTTTGCCTTTTCCTCTTCCTTTGGAGTTCGGCTTTCTCTCTCTTTCTTTTTTCCCATTGCATTTTATAAGGGCTCATTAGGATTTACAGCCCCCAGCAGCCCCGCTGTAAGGGGTTAATAGCCATGTGGACCTTGACCACGAAGACCTTAATGGAATCGGTGACCAGTTCAGCCGAGGTGATGGGACTTTGAAGAAGCTGTGACACCACTTATAGAAGCTCACACAGCACAAGCGCATGTACAATTAAAAGCCATTTTCATTTGTGGCCCCTCAGTTCACTCAGCCAACAATACTTGATTGAAAAACTCAATTTGTATGAAGCCTGTTGCAAATGAAGAGCAAGAAGAAAATGAATTATTATTAGTCTTCTTTCCACTGCTCTTTCCGCCCCTCCCTCTGCTTCATTGAGCTTCTCGTCTCTTCTCTAACTCAATCTGTATAGAAAAAAATAAAAATAAATCAAAATCAGTCAATGCAAAATGTGCACAAAAGCTGCAAGCATGTGCACACGCGCATGCTCAAAGTCCACATGCCAACACAAACACCAAGATGACTTGTCTGACTCCCAGTCCTGTTTTCTTTTCCTTCACTTCCCTCTCTGTAATAAACATGCTAATTGAAACAAAGTCTGCCAAGAGAAATGTGATTATGTGTGTGTGAGAGTGTAAACTCGGAGCGTGTTTGTGGATTTAAAAGAATTTCCAATCGTCCTCCCACACGTACTCGCATCTATCTGCGGATGATTCAGGTTGTCTGTATGTGTGTGTGCATTAAACTGTCGCTGCTCACGCTGATGCACTGTAATGCTGAGGTGGAGACTCTGCAAGAAAAGTCATTAATTTTTATCTGCTCTGACGATTAAACTGTAATTTCACAAATAACGGGTCTGTACCACACACACAGCTTGTACAAAGACATCCAGGCAGATGTTTTTGCATCACTCTTATGCAAATTTCTTGCAAGAAATCCTCTACCATTGGACAGTCCACTTCTGAGGGGTTTAGAAGAATTGTGGTTGAGAAGCATATCGCATCACCCTCCTATTTTTGTTGTTCCTTCCAGAAAGTTTCTAAACTGTGATCCATAAGTCGTTGATGTTTCACATTAACCAAGATTGCCAGATCGTTTATCAAAGTGTCTGATAGGCTAACCAGATCTCATCAATGAAAATATATTAACTATACTGAACCACAGTTATGGTTTAAAACAAAACCTCCCTGGGCCGCCACCTTAACGTGGTGGAGGGGTTTGCGTGCTCCCTGCTTTGGCAGGGAGCCGGACTAAGGGCGGCCCAAAAGACCCCTACAATGACACAACTAAATAGAGCAACGTGTCCCTTGC
>JAVQJG010158448.1:0-17802 GCA_036024015.1 Craterocephalus amniculus
ATCAGTTTCAGAGCCTCCGGGTGAGACATTATGATATGTAGATGCCCGTTTTTGATGAGAAAAAGTGAGCTGTGCTTGTTTTTATAGCCCAGACCTCGGCATCCTCAGAGAATATGAACATTTAGACTCCAGCTTTATGAACTCATTGGTGCCCGGAAATGGTTAAAACCTACATCTACTTCAGATTCGAGGTGGATCTGAATGATGACAGAACATCTTCTCATTGTTCTCAACAACCGGATGGTAACTTGGTTTGTAAAGTAGCATGCACAGTTTCCCAGTCTAAAAATACTTAATCTCACCACTGATATGGTTTAAACTATAATTCATGTAGGAGCCAAAGACTGTTCGTCTGACAAACAACTATTTTGTGACATTTCTTTGTACAGTGCTGAGTGCAGTGGTGCACATGGTTGTGGTGATAGGATGGGAGGCCTTGACATTATTGTTGTCAATGAAAAGGACCCTTCTCTGCTTTGAAAGACCAAACCTTCCTTTCTTTTATACCCAATCACGTCGCCCTCACCTGACCTCATTTAATCTGTTGAATCTTACACTGTACTATTACTTGTCTTTTCTATAAACTTGCTTATCTTTCCCAACTTTTTTTTTCAAATATTTTGCCAACATTAAACTGAATTAGTTTATCTTTTGAAAATTCCATGAAGTTGAATAGTAAAAGTGTCAAAAACGTTTTTTTTTTGTACTTGTGTCTTGTGTGTTTCGGAAAGGTTCAAATTTATTTAAAAATAATAGCTTTTTTACAAAAACTTTCCAAGTTTTCTGCAAATGTGGTTTGTAAACGGTCATTGAGATATGAGGAAATGTCACTATACGACCAAAGTAACTCATGAGATCTCACAAACTAACTGCAACTGAATGGATCTGACAGGGAGATAATCAAACAAGACAGCATTTTGAATTTGGAGCTGATAAGTCCTCAGAACTAAAAGGCCATGAAATATGATACATAGGAGCATTTCCATCATGTTATGTTGCTGGCCAACACCAAATGGAGCAAGCCTCACTAGAAAGTGTTTACTTTAAGAGACCACAAGGTTCTCACAAGAACTGACAGGAGTGGCTGCGGTTCCAATTTGCACAGTGCTTTTAATTGTAGGATATTAGTTAAAACCATCAGACAAAAGTCCCATTCTTAAGATGTACCCTTTCCGGTTGGTTTCAGTCACTGCTAATACATCCTAACAACAGAGTCAGGGTCAGGCAACATTTTCCTGCTTATGTTAAGGCACTAACAGTACTTTTCTCAAGGTTCAGAAAAGCTCATGGCTTGGGCTTAAACACTGTCAGTAGCAACACTACCAGATGACAGATCATCATCAGTTTGTAGGCTGCTTTTAACAATGTTTACACTGATAACAGTTAGTTCCTTTGCTACATGCAGTGCTACATTGTGTACAGAATAGCTGGTGATAAGGACTTCATACACTAGTAATGATGATTGATAATAAAATATGACATATCAATATGAAGTTGATAATACACTTATGCTACTGTGATTTGATAAGTTAATAAAATCCGAACATCATTTAACAAAAACTGGGGTTTAAACAATTCCTATTATTTGATTCATTAACTCTCCTTTTGGATATAATAAAAAAGAAGATGAGACAGGAAACCAAAAGAAAAGGTGAATTAGTATTTCAAGCTTTCAATTAATATCGTAATAACATTGCAACAATGAATATTTTTGCCAGAAAGGCTGCTGTAATGCAGAGGATTAAAGGGTTCTGCATTTCCTCCGCAAACTGATAGAACACTGAGTTTTAACCTCATCGGTCTGGTGTGTGTAGAGGCACAGCAGAGTGCGATTTCCATAAATGTGGAAACAAACGCAGTAGAACATTACAAAACACTCAACATCTTCAACTTACTGCCATTTCTGCACTCAGTATAAACAGATTAGAAAAGTTAGTCTGAAGGGCAGCAAGGCTGCAGCTCTTTATGTATTAGTTGTTTTTCTGCCCTTAAAGCCTCTTCAGGACATGTGGAACTTCGATAAAATTTTGAAGCCATTGTTCCCTTGTGTCCTTGTTCCACATTTAGTCTCCTACTTTTCTACTTTGTTCAATAAAAACAGCTGCCCAATATCATGAACCATACGTTAACCACAAAAATAGTTAACTGGATGGGTTATAATAGGTACATGTACATATTTTACACAGAAACCCACAGCATAACTCTGATCCTGGAGAGTGTTTTTGACAGTGCATCTTCTTCCAACTGTCAACATTAGTTTTTTTTGCCATGATCTTCATTCATTGATCTGAACTAACAACAGTAGAGAGTTCGACCAAGTTTTGAATCCAATATGCATGAAGAACGTGCAAATACTAATGGTAAACATTCTTTTAACCTTTCAA
Source organism: Craterocephalus amniculus (assembly GCA_036024015.1). Lineage (NCBI taxonomy): Eukaryota > Metazoa > Chordata > Actinopteri > Atheriniformes > Atherinidae > Craterocephalus > Craterocephalus amniculus. Next base: position 2,385 of record JAVQJG010158448.1, read on the forward strand.
GCTGCTCTACTAAGTTCACCATATTTGTTATATCCTGTGAAAAGACAGATTTCAGATGAGATTACTTCAAACACGGCAGTATTATATAATTTAAAGATATTTCTTATTCCGAATTTTTATTTTTCCAGCTCAAATAGAAGGAAATGTGACAATATAAAGTAAGATTAGAAGAAGTAGGAGGGGAACATAATGAAAGCGAGCCCATATTTTAGAGGCAAGATTCATATTTTCACTCCTTTCAAGAGTCTATAATGTGACTTTTTAGGGGGCTACAATAAGGAAAATTGAAGGGTTATATACCCCATCAATTAAATGTACTTTGACAATACACATAGGCTATAGGCCTACATAAAAGAAAAAATAATTCAGTTCAACCTCTTTAAAAGAGTTACTGCAAGTTTTATGTGTAACACTTTAAGATTTTGGACTGATAATGGGGGGTTGGGGGGGCAGCGCTGACGGGGAACTCTTTCTGTTTTTCATTCAGTGAGGCCATCAGTATGCTGCACCTCACCCCCTAAACTTGCATCGTTCTACAGACTTATTCTTCCCTTTCTCCTCCTTCTTCCCAAAAATGCCGGGTTCCTGTGGAGTGTCTGGTTTTGTGTGGTCCCTGCACTGTCCCGTTTTTATCACTCCTCTGACGGGTTATCCCGGTCCCCTCGCACCTGCGTCGCTCCCAGGTCCCTACAGGAATGCGCTGGGGCTTGTAATCGCTTTTGTCGGGGCCATTGAGTTGTACGGCTGACTGAAACTTCCCAACCTCACAGCACGCTGGCCACTGAATGGGACTCAGCGTGGGGCGGCTCTCCAACCCACGGACGTTGCCAAATTCCAACAGTGGCGCTCTACAATCACTCACACACAGGCCCCGATATACCGCCAGGCAGGAGGGACGGGACGGGGAGGAGGAGGGGGGGGCTGACGGCGGTGGGGTTGGGATGAGGTTTGGGTGAGTGTGGATGTTGGGCAGAATGATGTAGAAGTCATTTATACTCCAAACAAGATTGGCACTTTTCTTTTTGCAGTCTCCAGTCTCGCAACTTTGGATGGAAACTGCGCGACTTTTCCATACACCCACCCACCCCATTTTTTCTTTTTTAAAGAAAGAAAAACAGTTATTTTGGTCAACAATAATCATTTTAAGATGTATCTTGATGTCTCACCTCTTTTCAAAAACTCCCAGTATAGATGCTATTCCGACAACGGCGAAATCTGAAAAATAACAAAAGCAGAAAACAGGGGGAAAGCGTTTGGTGGGTGCATCTGGACAAAGTTGGGAAATAAAGCAATTTCTCTTAACTTTCAGTGCATTTGTGCTACGTTTCGGTGCATTAGGTCTCTGTGCCGGCATATAGCGCGGTAGCTGTGGGTAGATAGAGCAGCACTGCAGGATTAAGAGGCAGCAAGATTGTTAAACATGTCAACGTGTAATTGCACGATAAGGCCCTTCCGAGGAATTCATTGGCCCAGTTGCTTTCTCTATTCCGCGCTAATCTCACCCGGCACATTCGCTCTGTGCAATCTGTCTCCATAATCTTCTGTGACAGAGCGGACGACGAGAGCAGGCTGCTCGGTAATTTTTTTTTTTTTTTTTTTTTTAGGAAAACGGGGGAGACATGGAGAAAATATGCAGAGGCGTGATAAAGTGACGCTAATTATCCCCATTTAGGACAGGGAGTGCAAGGGATCGGGGCTTTACGAACCGAGTGTACGCTGGTGTTGATGGCCTCCTAGCAAGGAATATCGGTGGGTACAAGATAAGAGTATGGAGCGGTGGAGAGATTTATTGGACCAGTCAGCTAAACGCGAGCACGCGCTCACACTTAAAAAAAAAAGAAAAGAAAAGAAAAGAAACGCAGGAAGAGCCGCCGCAGAGCACATCCTGAACGTCTGTATATGTTGCACCCAAATTGCTCACCCATATTCTTCCACCTCAAGGTGTAATTTATGCGGGTTAAATTTGCCAGAACGCTCCTCTTTTTTGCCTGACGATGCGCCGTGACGCGCTCCGCCTCTCCGAGCTTTCACTGTTAATCCGCATCTCTTCACATCAACAGATAAGATAGAAACAGATGCAAAACACACGAGGAGACCCTCCCCTGCCTGTGGTGCGCAGAGGTTTCTATAGATCCAGTTTCTTTTGGGTTTCAGAATTTAAACTCGACATTGTTCCTCTGATTTACTTCAACAGATTAACGCGCATCCAGACGTAACACGCTTTTCTATGAGGCCTAAAAGGTTTAATTGACAAACCGTGCACGTCTTTATCAGTGTAAAATAGGCCCTTTAACTATGTATTTGAAATTAATTGATTTTTTAAAATGCATAAGTAGGCATAAATTTCCCCCTTATTTGCATCTGTATAGCTATTAGTCAGTATCTTCATAAGAAGCCTATAGCAATCAAAACTGTACATACCAAAAGCAGCTGTCAAAGATGATGTCATCTTATGAGCAATTTCAATTTTTAAAAAGATTTTCTTCATTAATCTAAACAATTATTTTCTTGAGGTTAGAACTTGGCATGACTGTTGTGTTTCAAAAGTTCTGTTACTTCCCATACTTTAAGCCATCAAGTGTCAAGAACAAAATATAGAACCACATTGTAAAATGAGAGCAAGCAGTTGGGACAAAAGTAGATGTGTTATAATTTCTGATCATGCTCTTGAATTCAGTTTATCATATAATAATAATACAGATGACAATATTGAGATGGAAAACTCGCTTGCTGTTTGCTCTATAGCAATCAATGTAAATTACGCCAGGCCCATATCAGTTATAGATCTGTAACAATTATCTTGAATTTGCAAATGAAGAGGGGTTTTTAGAATATAATGATATATCTAAAATATGGAATAATGTAAGATACACAAGTAATCCAGTTCAGACAGTTATTATGGCCTCTGACCTTTTCTGAAACATTTTATACATGCTATTTTCATAATCTTCAAAGTCAAAGTAGCAAAGTTACATGATTCAATAGTTTATTCTGGAGCAATATTAAGGTAGCTATAGTTCAATATAACTCCATATATGCAAGTGAAATATATTTTTTAGCAGTTGTTAATTTTTTTCCCAGCAGCAGATCATTATTTAAAATCTGCAGTGAACTGTTTGTGAAAGTCTGGCAAAACTCCTCAGTTCATTTATGAAAAAAATATGTAATTACTGACAAATATAAATAACAAATGTACTACAAGCCGATTCAAACCAGAGAGAATTAAGAAATTTTCGATGCTTTAATTTAAATTGAAAATTGACATTTCATAGACTTTTACAAGATGGGAAAAGAAAATATTTTCAAAATTTAAGGAAAGAAAATCATTCTGGTTAATAAATGGGAATGTTAATAATACTAACAGGTGGCTGTCCTGCGAGGCCTCCTACTTTACTACATTACTAAAAACGTTTTTTTTTTAAAAAAAGGATTCATATTAATATGAAAAGTGGACCATCATGTTCGCCCGCATTTATTATTAAAGATTAAGACATTACATTTTGGCTAACATAAATCTGAAATGTTCAGGAAAGTAGAGGATGAGAACTTTTTTTTCTTTTTATAACTTATCAACAAATTTATAATTACAAACAAAAAACTATAACTCCTGGAGCACAGTCAAAAATTGTTCCCTCATACGCATAAAAGCTACAGGCTTTCAAGTATAAAAGCCTGTAGCTTTTACGCATAATTACGCAAAAACAATTAGGCTATTAAGAGCTCGTGGGGTCTATGACCAGCAGTGAAGTAAAAGAAAAAAATATGGCTAAAGATGTTTTCAAATAAATAATCTGGTGATATGTCTTAAAAAATGTGAAAACACTGTAAAAATACTGTTTCTTGGAGAGAAAGAAATCTAAGACCGTTCTTTTAAAAATGAAAGCAACATCTTGTGAAATTTATTCATCTTTTCTTCATTGCAATATCTGGGCTTCTCACTCGCAGAAAAGCACTTAAATTACAACAGCAGTTGCCCGTCATCCTTTGAGTTATTAAAATTATTCACAATTTACAATAATTAGAGCGTTACAATAAAAAGAGATCATTCTTTTCTCAAGAATTAAAACACAGGCTTCTGCAAATAAACACAAATGCTTGAAATGAGACTTTCCCATATTTTTTAAAGCACTTTCTCAAGATTATGACACTTGATCTCATTTTCAAATAACTTAAAAGAACCCCCCTCAAAAAAATGAATAGACAATTGAAGCCAGTGCTCTCTTCCCATGAACCAGGCGTTCTTCTCAACTAAAACTGTGAAGAAGTGGACAAGAAAAGATGATACCACAATAACCAAATATCTCAGCATCATATTCGTTATATAATTCCACTGGTGGCTATTAAAAAAGGAGCCAGGATGAATATGTTATTTACCCTTCATTTACAATATCATAAACATTCTGTACAAAATGCAGGTAGCTCTCGGGACCGGGGTAATTTAGAAAAGAGGTAAATATTTGGTTATGTGTTCGTTTGCAGTTTTCAATTATTCTTTGAGTTCTAAATGTGTGTTAGAGGGACCGTCCCGTTCACTCCAGCCGTGGCGCTCTGGTAATGTTGCGGCAAGGCATGGAGTCTACTCTGCATTGACGGGTCCCCGGGCTCTCCGGTCGGTAAATACATGCTTATCATCTCTCTCAAGTCTCCTGGGCAAGGACCCCGTGAGTGTGTGCTGCTGACGGGAGGGCTTACGCTCGGCTCCGACTTCACCAGCGATCCTAACGTCCCCATGGCAGCTGAGGAGGAGACGCCAGAGCCCTGGTGCTGTGTGTAGGTGATCCCGCCGTAGCCGGATGGAGAAGCGTTCATGTAGCTCTGAGAGTTCGAGATGGGGCTGTATTGCAGCGCTGTCATGTCATAGCGGTGCATGGGCTGGGGGTTGTGTGAATGATGATGGTGTGAGTGATGGTGGTGGTGAGCTCCGCTCCCGGGGTGCTGGCTGTAGGCAAGTTGAGCCTCTTGCATCATCGCAGCGGCCGCCGCAGCTGCAGCCACCTGCCCCGAATACGCACCGTTCGCCCAGCCATTCATGTGGGCATAGCCGGAGCTCGCAGACCCTCCGTGACCCCCCGGGCTTTCTAACCTTTGTCCGACCCCTGATGAACTCATGCCGACGGTTAAACCAACTCCACCGCCACCACTGGGCCCAGAAAGCAGTCCACCGGCGAGGGAATATTTGTCCTTTTTCAACAACGTCTTGGTCTTCCGTCTTGGCCGGTACTTGTAATCCGGATGCTCCTTCATGTGCATGGCTCGCAACCGTTTCGCCTCGTCGATGAAAGGACGCTTTTCAGCCTCGGACATCACTTTCCACTCGGCGCCGAGCCGCTTGCTGATCTCCGAGTTGTGCATTTTGGGGTTCTCCTGTGCCATCTTTCTTCGCTGCCCACGGGACCACACCATAAACGCGTTCATCGGTCTCTTCACCCGCTCCTGATTCGCTTTTGACCCACTATTCGGCCCCGTTTGCCCCGAGGTCGTATTCGTTTGGGGGCCGGGGGAATGAAGGTCAGTTTCCATCATCATGCTATACATTCACCTGATTTTTAAAGTTCACCACCAACAGAGAAAAAAAAAGTCTGTTTCACGATCGGTCAGGTGCGCACAAGAACGGGTGCGCTGAGGCTTACTGGGCTACAGTATTAATGTTCTAACCCCAAATGAAACAAAAAGGATAGGAAAATTAATCCGAGAAGGCATATAAAATGTTCTTCAACCAGTATTTCACCCCGTCTTCGTCTTGGGTCGTTTCACATCCACTGTGAGAGAATGCGCATTTGAGACACTTTCCCTGTCGGAGTTGAGAAGTTGGGTAAAGCAGCGGCCATATGATGCGTACTGACAGCGGTTAAATGAGCCACAAGCGGCCAATGAGGCTCTAGCTGCAGAATGATTTGCATGGCATTTGGTCAGGTGACCAAAGGACCAAAGAGGAAGAACTCACCGGAGGAGGAGAAGAAGGAGGAGGAGGCAAAAAGGAGGGTCAATCCCACAAATGGCACGAGGCATTTGAAATGTTCAAACACGCTCTCAGAGACTTCAACAACAAAAATATTTAAGATTTGTTGGCAGTGATATAGCGAGTAAATTTGAGGCTCTGTCTGTGATTGAGCTGAGTCAAACGCCTAAACATTTTAAAGGTGGATTTCAACAATCATTTACTGCTTCACAAGCAGATATAAATACAAATGGTCTAATGCAGGATTGGATAAAAATATATTCCTAACACTTCTCCCTCCACATTTAAGCATTGAAGACTATTCCATCTATTTATTCTCACAATCCGTGCATCCCAAAAAAGAAAACCACAACAATTTAGGACCTGTATAAGTATGCGGTGGAATCACACTTCTTCTGTCCGTACTCCGAACAGAACTAGCGCTTCAAATCAATTTTCAGACCACCTCTCCCCCTGCACTCTGTCCTCCGCTCTCCTCCCAGGTATGTAATTAAGGTATGTAGTAATAGTGGGTGTCAGCGAGAGAAATTACACGCACTCAATGCAGATGGCGGGAAAGTGCTTTTGTAAAGAAAAAAAGTTGTTCTTAGTGGAGAATCCATTTAAATGTATAGCCATTTAATGAGCTAAAATTTCTGGGGTAAAGCTCCGTTACCGCCGTCTGCTGGTGACGGGGAACGAGTCCTGCATGCCTCAGCCTGCGGCTATAAAAGTAATGCTTACACCTGTAAACCGCTGCTGCTGTCACATGTGGTCAACTTTTTTTTCTTTTACGTGGGTGTTAGATTTGATGCATTTTGTTAAAAAATCCAGGCAAGAAGCCCGTTTGAAAAACAGGAGAGAGAAGTCTACGTCTTAAGGTGCACGCATGAATTATCCAAATTTCACAGCTGACCTCCCCCGAAAAGCCCAATCAGGCAATAATTGAAAGGGAAAACGAAATACCACTTCCCGCGGCGAGACTAACGATTTAATCATTCCATCGGTTTCCCCCCTTTTTTCCCTCCCTTTATTTTAATTAGAGCTTAGCTTGATATGGTTCTCTGTTTAGGGCCCAAGGGGTTGGAATCACTCGGACGGATCCGCGCGTCTTTGGTAATAGGGTTAACGGGATGTCACAGTGGTCAATAAACGTTTCCAGCGCTTTTCAGGCCATGTGGCTTAAGGCCCGAGGATGATGATAATGTAATGATGAGAGCCTGGAGAGCCACGGGGAGGTGAGTATCAGCAATGCGATCAAACAGCGAACAAACCAGAAAAACAATACAACGTGTTTTTTTTGTTACTAAGGATTTAACACAAAAAATATGCCATCACATCACAGATATATTTATTAAGATACCTATATCTAAACATTTCTTGATTTTAAATTCATTTACCAGGCCAGAAAAAGCACACATTGAGCCATTTATGACACGAAATTAAGGGATTTATTATTTTTTATTTATTTATTTATTTTATATTTTCAGTAGTCTATTAATTCTCAAGATGTTTTTACCATCAGCCTACTTTATATGGGCAGGCCTACATATAATTTAAAAACGCAGGTTGTAAAATATAAAATCTTTCATTTAAGCGAAACAATTAGACTGAGGAAAAAATTAAATTTTGAATTAATATTAATCATCGCCATTATTACGCTTGTTCTTTATTCTACCCGTTGAGAGGATTTGGGGTTGTACACATAGGATTAGCCTTCACAGTGACACTAGGACCCCGGTGGCCACTGTTTGCTTTCTCTATCATCCCCCATCAGTCCTCTTTAACAAACCTCTTTTCAAACCTCCTCGCTCCTTTGTGCGCTGGCTTCTGCATGCAACAGGATGTGTGCGAACCGTCATGACTGTGCAGACCGGAGCCAAGGGTCAAAGCAGTTATCCAACCCCCCTCAACCACCCCCCACCCCCATGCACCACACATAGCCTATACTCTTTCCATCATCTAAAACAAATCTTTAAATTGCCTATAAGTAATTGTTTTTCTTCAGTATAACCACAAGCATCCAAACTCCACCGCATCGGCTACTGTGTAATTAAGCCTTTTCGTTCAGTCAGTTCATTCCCTCGCAGTTTAACCCTCATGCATAACAAACTCTAGGGGATTGTATGCAGGTCTCCTTTAATCCATTTTCCTTTCTAAACCAGTTAAGCCGAGTGAGGACAACTGCGCCCACGCGCGGTTCCGTTAGGATGGAAGTGTGTGGAAAAGAAAGCCCGCATGGGTTGGTCTCAGTGCACACACAATAAAGGAGTTCTGATCATCTGGATTTGAATTTTGGTTAATTATTTAATGGACTTCAAAAGTTAAGACAAAACCCCCCAAACGAACAAAAAAATAAATGATTAAAAACTGTGGTTCTGTGAGTTTATTTCAAATTCAAAGATGTTACGATCAGACCCCCACCTCCCCTAAACCTCTCGCCCACTTGCCTGTTGAAAAGTATGAAATCACGTCAGTTCTAAAAGCCACCAACTAATGGAACAGTTTATCGTTTAATGATGAATATGACATCCTGCAACTTGTAGCACAAAGGTGACGCAAACGATAACCCGCGAGTGAGAACTGATCCGATCATGTCACTTTGGAAAATCAAACTGAGCTGAGTGGATAGCAACTGGTAGCATCACGAGCCACAGGACTGCGCGCTGTGTGCAGCCAAAGCCTCGCGGGGCTCACTGTCCCAAAATAAAAACGACAGCCTGCAGCTGGAAACACATTATGTGTGCGCCGCACAAAGCGGAGCGCGGACGCACCGAGAGATTGTCAACAAAAGCATTTACAATCGAATTCGCTTTACTCTGCTAATGTGTACATTAAATCAGAAAAAGCCACAGCACACAGCTTAAATATTCATGCCACACAGTCTTTCCCCCATATGGAATTGTCATATTGCAAACTTACGCATGATTCCCAAGACACAGTGGACAGATTTCTCCCTCCATGCTCCTAAAGCCGTCCTAAACCCCTTCAAAGCTCCATGTAAGACCGCTCCTCCAACTACAATCTGGCTGCCCGAGTGCCAAGGCCATCCGTGCCCGGTGCCCAAACCCAGCACTCAACACACACTGAGGGGCAGAGACAAGAAGAAATGACATTTATGATACACTCTAAAACAGACAATTCCAAGTTATTGTTTCTCTCTGAGAAAGGGGGCTTGCTTCTAACATAATGAACGTCTTTTGTGCAGCCCAGAACAATACAAAAGAAGTATTCTAATAAATAGCCACTTTCTTTCTTTTCCCTTTTATTTTGTGTGTGTGTGTGTGGGGTGGGTGGGGGGGGCTTACCAGGATGAATGGGTTGGAGCGGCAGGGTTCTGAAAGGCAGCTGTGCTACATTTGGGGAGGAGGGGCGAGGACTTGGCGAGGAGCCCTGCACCCCCTTGTCTCCTCCTGGATACTGACTCCCATTACTGATCCTGAAACAGAAAGGGATGCAAAGAGCGGGAGGGAGGGAGGGAGGAATGGAGGAGGAAGGAGGTGAGGGGGTAGTATTGACTTTGGAGGTTTTTACACAGGACATGAGAAACAATATTCCCCTAAAAATACTCATCAATCATCAAGTAATTGCCTCAGTATATGAGGTGCAAAGTATCTGATTTAATTGATATGAACCTGCGCAGCTTGTAAGCATGTGGCTCTGACAGCTTAAAGGCGGTGAAACATTGAACACACAACCACACAATACTGTAATGCACAGCTGAGCTAATCAAAAGAATTCCTATTTATCCAGGTTCACAGTTTTGAGATGCAGCATGGTGAGCCTTTCACACTCTGTTCAGTCTGAACCTCCAGTTTGTTTTGCAAACACAGGAGCAGAACCTGGTTGAGCAGCTCCTTCATTGTTAATGAATCTAGCAGGCTGCATGCTGCTGACTCTCTCCTCTGCCTGTTGCAGCCTCCCCTTAGTGTTGCCAGAGCTTCCAGACTCTCTGACTTGTGGCCGCTGTTAGCTGGCAAGTGCTTTTCCTGCTTCATACATCCATTTGCTTACTGAGGGGAGCCGAGGTGACACATTTTGTGAGTCCTATTTCAAGCTTGTCTCTAAAAAAGAAAAGAAAAATAATTGAACTCAAAATTTATCATTTATTGCTGTATCTGAGCTTTCATTACATTTAATTTTAAAATGATTAGGAACTGCATACCTTTAACAGGTATCCCTTGTGCAATGTCCAAATAACCCTCTTGAGATAACTGAATTTTTTTCATTTACTTTCCTCACTGACAAAAAGTCTCCCTGCAGATTAAAGCAACTTCTGCATGAATTTATCAGATAATATTTTTCCCTTTTCATCAAAAACACATACATTGACACATAGCGATGAGGTGAGAAAGAGTGGGTGATGTGTGTGTCTTTGGTAGGGGATGGTGTGTTAGGGTTAGAAATAGAGACATAGACATAGAGATCAGATCAAGTCCAAGCCTGAAAGGGCTAAAGAAAGAATGTGCCAACTGGCTAAAAGCAAATGTCTCACTATGAAAAAGAATCATAATCAATTTATTGCCATTGAACCAGCGGCCTGGTACAACGAAATGTCCTTTGGTTTTCTCTTTCCGGCAGACCTTCATAACATGACACTTTAAAACTTTGAAGGGCACAAATATATGAGTTAGTTCATTGTACAGCATGTGTATAACGATTAAGACATTCGCCTGTTTCACTGGAGGAGATGCAACTTTGACAATGTGGAACATTGAAACAGATAGTAAACGACTTACATTTATTGGCTTTAGTGCAGGATGGTAACCCCAAACTGCCAAAATGATAGTGCAGGTTTTTTTTTTTTTTTTTTCTTTTGACAGAGAGCATAACATGTCATTTAAATCTGGGGCACTCTTGTCTACAAGCAATTTGTTCTTTTGTTGCTTCATGTGCTCTATTTTCATCTTCTTCTCTTGCAAGAGAAGAGCATACAAGGGCTTGATGGAGTGGTGAGTCAGAGACAGGATGACACAAAGTGAGAGAAGTGAGAAAAGGAGTTGGCAGAGGAGGAGAGAGGGAGACCAGGGAGGCCAATGTCAATCCCACAGCAAACAGCAGCGGATAATCATGGGCTTTAGGAAAACACTGTGTCCATAATGCTATTACCCAGGATTACCTACTCCAGCAGAGAAGGCGAGACTCTCTTCACAACGTGCCACAGACCTTTCAGATAATCATCTTATCACAGATGACAAACCCAGAAGAAACATCCTATTATTCAAGAGGGTGGAAAAAAAATCTGCAGCATGTTTGGATGAAGTCATATTGTAAGCCTAAATTATTCGAGTGGAATAAAAAAAAAAAAATCAGATTTTGAAATTAGCACGACAGTCACTTCCTCACTCTTCCCCTCTTTCATTCTCTCACTGTCTCTTTCTCCCTGGGCGCTTTCTCCTTTTCCCGCAGGGCAATTAGAGACAAGATTTTACGCATTGTTCAGCTTATCAATTAGCCATAACACCTTCCCTCCTGATTTGTCTGTAATGAACATAATGGTTTTAACAGTCAGGAGTTCCAACTCTTAGAGGTGCTGTGCTAATGGTGTCGCCACGGCGATGGAGTCACCGTAACAGCTTTGTGGAAAAGCAGGAGGTGGTGGTGGTGGTGGTGGGGGCGGGGGCGATGTAAGTCAGCTCTCCCTAACACATCTCTAATTAGAGCTCACAGTCAGTCATTACTGATGTAATAGGGTGTAACACTAATGGCTATCAGGCAAGCCCCCATAAACAACAGAGGGGGGCTCTTGTAAGGTGAGAGGAGCAGAAAATTTATGGAAGGGGGGGGTTATGGTGAAGAGCTGAGGTGAGATGTGGAAAGTTTGGGGTATGGAGTGTGTCCTGTGCGGTTCAAGATTTTGGGAAAAGTGTGCCTTGCAGCAGAGAAGGTTCTTAAGTATAGTAGTCAGACAAGGTCATGGCCCATTAATGGAACGACTCTTTGATGATGGTGAAATCTGTCATGTTAGGCAAGGAAGATGCAGAGACTGACAAGACAAAAAGAAAAAGACAAAAATTAAGGACATGTGAGAAGCCTGTTGGTTTAGTGGAAGTCAGATAACCAAGAGAGAGAAAAGATGAGGCAGACTCACAGTTAACTACTTTGGCACTTACACCTTGTTAGCACTGATGCACTCTATGGCCCATTCAGGTACTGACGCACATTTTTACACTTTCCTATACCAAATTGTAGCAGCTGTAGCAAACACAGAGTAATGGGAGTAAAAACAAGCAAATAAGATGACAGGAAAGCGATAATGGGAGAAATTAAAAGTGAGTCCTGCAGGACGAGCGATGAGTTCTCCTAACAGCACCCGTGTGAGTGGAGGGAACAGAAATCTGGCTTGGCCTTTGAAAGATGGAGTTCAGCTTTTAAGGATTCAAATTACAGGCTTTTTAGTTTATATTCCTGGAATCAACAAAAAAAACAGCTGTATGGCTCCTTGTACTTAAGTTATTTTGTCATAACAACACTATATTGAAAGTTTGCAAATGGCCACTCTGCAACAAAAAGTTAATTAATTCATAAAGTAGAACCTAAATAAGTGTGAGGTTACTTTATAGTTTGTTTAACGTCATAATGTGCTGAAACTCAATTTGTCCAAAGGGCAAAATGTTGCATGTCCACCATTAAGGGTCAAAACTGACAAGTTACCTGCCCCTTTCAGCTGTAACATTTCAGCTGCATTTCATATGACTTAACGCATTACATAGAGTTATCACACATCCTCAAAATATAGGTGCAAACATTTTACATGTCTATGTTGTCCTTTAGGCTGCACAGTGGTGTGGTGGTTAGCACTGCTGTCTTACAGCAAGAAGGTTGCTGGTTCAAGCCCCAGGCAGAGCTGGAGCCGGAGGTGGGCGGCTGGTTCAGGCTGAGGAGGGGTTTGAAACAGTGACCTTTCTGTGTGGAGTTTGCATGTTCTCACCGTGTATTGCTTAGTCTATGTGAACATATTAATGTCAATGGCACGATGGTTTCTCATGCAGTCCACTTAAGTGATCAAGGTCACATCCAACATAAATAAAAACTTTTGTTTGTTTACACATGTTGACAGATAAAAGTTCCCTGTAATTTTACAAAGAAATATTTATTAAATAATTAAATTCAGTTCTATGTTTCTGATGGTGTTTAGCACAAGGGGATAAATCATCAACCATCCTTGCTTAAAAGACCAAGGCTTTGGTGCATGTTCTTTTTATATCCAATCCTGACACCCTTCCCATCCACCCATCAACTGCTGAACTTTCTATAACAATGGTGCAGGGATTTTCTATGAACTTTAGTCTTCTCCCATCATTTCTCAACACGTCCCTGATATGTGTAAATTTGTTGAATACAGTGAAGTTTGTCAGTAAAGAAATCATTTTCTGTTCATGAATTTTCTTTTAATGCTGTACAGTATTTGGATTTTTCTCTACCAAACCCCAATTAAATATTGCACTGTTCTTTATTTTACCTTCCATTTAAAAACATTTCCACATAGCTAAAGACTGTACACAAGAGAGGGTGACAACCTGAAACAATGATATTTTTAAGTTTTTCCATTCCTCTCCCCTTTATCATGTCATAGTCTGTTTATATTCATCTTCATGTAAACATACTTTAAACTAAATCTGATAATAACAGGACGCTAACACAATGACACTGCACACAGAAATTCTTGATCCTTGGAGGAATATTATAAGTGTAACCTATTATGTAGCTTTACTAGCAACAGGGGTAGCTACTTGGCCTTTGAGGGAGCTACAGGACTTCAGGGGGGCTCTCTATTCCTGAACTCAGTCTTGAAAGTGTGTATAAGTGCCTGTGTGTGAGTGTGTATATCTGAGACTTAGGGGGGGGCTCCTCAGTTGCCTAAGTGCCGTCCCTCACCCAGAATTTGAAATAAGGTCATCATCCCCAGGAGGCCTCAAGTCAAAGCTTCCCTTCTTCACCTGCCCTTTAACTCTCCTCATCCTCTTTTTTTCTTAATTTAACTCTTCGCCTGGGTCCTACCTCTCCTTTTGCTCATTCTCTTTCGCTTTGTTTAAGTACTGTTCTTCTGTGTCTGCCAGACTCCCAAAGAAAGCATAAGCACCAAAGTAAGCAGCCGCGGCTCAGCCTCTTCAGCTGTGCATATATTAAATACTGGGCTTCACCTCAAAAGTTGGAGCCTGCTTTTTTTTTTTTTTTACTCCTCATTTGTCTTTGTCTTGGCTTCAGCGGTAGGTGGAGGTGGGGGGGGGGGTCCAATAATGTAATTGGCCCTAACACTTTAATTTGATTGAAGAAATGAATTTTATGGATTAGCTAAACAATAACAGAAATGGAATCATGCGTTGATAACACAGGTAATAAGTGTATTAAAGCTTGCAGTCTGTGCTCGTGTGAGTGCTTGTGTGTGTGACTGTCTGTGTGTGTAAAGCAGCATAGATGCATATCCAATAGGATGCAGAGTGAGCAGGACAATAACTCACTATTCTTATGCTAATCAAGGAGGCCATTAATGTTTACATTCAGAATCAGGCCTTGCAATGAAATACATTTACTGCCCGCTAAACTGGGATAATTAGTTCCCTCTTAAACCCATATTCCATTAACTCAGGTGAATCCATCTGAGTTTCATCAAATTTATGCTTCATTTTGCATAATAAAACAATTTAAAAGATAATTACATATTCATACTACTCTGGAAAGAAGAGTACCTATAAGAAAATAATGTGTAAAAAGGATTTTTGTTCTATTTTATTTCGTCTTAAAATATTTTAAAGCCTTTCCTACAAGTAAGGACGACCAATTTATGCATGAATTAAATCTTAAACTGTACACAGCTTCTTGGAGATTAGATGATGTATTAAATGCTTGCTGCTGATTTTTTGTGCACTTTATGTGCATGAAATTGTACACTGTCAGCATAATGCCTCAAAGCTGGGTCAATCTTCACATTTAAAAGCAGTTATAACTGAAAAAACCCCAAGAGATCAGTTCATCTTCTGTTTTCTCTGTTAAATCCTTATAATTTTTTCTAATTGACAGAGGACCATCCATGCATAATGGCATGCATGAGCAAGTAAAGCTGTCAACTCTTTGTTTCAACAGCACACAACTTTGCAGCGTGAAAAAAACAGAAAACTTTAAGCAAGTCACAAATCCCACTAAATGACTGTAGGTCCGTGCCTAAGTATGACCAAAAGAGCATGTGATGTGTGCATGTGCAGGAGCTGGTAATTTCCCTTCACAAAAACCTCCCAGTTTTAATAACAGGAATTTTTTCTCTTATTTTACCCTTAATGTGATATCTGTTTTCCTATATTCCTTTGTGTTAAACATTTACCTCGGTGAAAACACTTATGGTTTGTATAGGTAAGTAGCTTCACATCTCACACAAACACATGCACACACACACACACACACACACACACACACACACACACACACACACACACACACACACACACACACACACACACACACACACACACTCTGTCAAGGATA
>JAVQJG010158478.1:0-11469 GCA_036024015.1 Craterocephalus amniculus
ATTGAGCTTGAAATGAAATGAAATGAATATCGCTCTGATCGACTGAGCAGTGAAGGGTAGTACTACTGCCGCCGATGTTGTGAAAAAGCTTAAAAAGCGTGCTTTCGTGTGTATTCTCGTGGTGTCATATTAATGTTACTGTATAATGAGGTGTATAATAAATGTAGGCTGGGCTAAGTGACACGACACTGAATGCCTAGGTGTGATATGCCCGGCCCGCCACTGCTTACCCATCACTGCTGTTTCCACCCAAAACAAACACTCACACATGGAAACTAGAGGTGATTATAAAATCAGCTCAGTTTAGAGGATGTTTTGTTAGCCTACGGGAAAGGAATTGTTCTTAAGAGTTTATCTTTTATCCTGTTTTCAAAACTGAAATGGAGCTAACACTGCAGGTTAGATACAGTTTATTTTCTTAGGTTTTTTTATTTTTGTTTCACCGCTTACATTATAAGCAACATGCAGATCTCAGCTACCTACCAAACATAACTACTGTACTGTATGTTGAAATAGGGGCTTCGTCAGTACAGATGGTACAGCCATTTCCTCCTGGTGTCGTATCTTCAACATTCAGGCTGAGGTCCAGTAAACAGTCTGTCCTCACAAAAACTTATTTTTTTATGTACAGTATGTATTCAGCTACCATCTTTACAATGTCCTTGTCAACACACAGCCTGTATAGGTCCATATTTAATATGTATCAAATACCCTAAAAGCTATTAGTGACCAGACTTCCAGTGAAATATGGATTTACACAAATATCTTCATATATTCATTGTCTTCTCAACTGTACAAAGTTATTGTCTTTTTTAAACACAGTTATGTTTTAACTACATGTTTTATCTTAGTGACTTAAATGTGTGTGGAAAAAAATGATCAGTCTTGTAACTAACCGCAGGAGGGCCGTTGATCCTAACTGTCCTTCTTTGAAAATGTTGATGTTATCTTCATTAATTTCAACCAAGATTTTGCATTCAAGTAGTTTTTTTTACTTTAAAAACTGCAACCGTTTTTAAGGTTTAACAGTTTTGTGTTAATGCTGTGTTGTTTTTCAGTTGTCGAATTCTGGTAGGAACTGACCTACAGGAAATAAAACAGTAGGTTAGGCTGGCGAGGTTTATGTTTAATGGCCTGAGAAAATATTATGTTACCCGTCAAGAATTAAAACAAGAAATTAAGAATTGCTGTTTTTGTGTGTGAAAAGAAAATTTGAAGAAGGTAATGGATATAAGCAAAAGAGATAAGCTGCATGTTAAGGAAACACATGTTTGCAAACCTTAATGCATGAACCTTAATTCTCATTCATCCTATAAGAAAATCCCCTATTATAACAATTACTAAGAGAAAACAGAAATAAATTTTATTTCATTCACAGGTCTGTGATACTGTATTTCTGTCATACAAGCCTAAAATCTACACATATATACTGCAGGCTGTATGAATAACACCATACAATTAAATACATCTGATTTTACATGCTCCTGCAAGCAATATAAATGTAAAAGTTGTAAACAGGACTAATGTCTCCTGCAACATTATTTCTGTATTTAGAAAAAAAAGAACGTTTCATCATTTTGTAGGCCAAAGCCAATGTTTTCTTCCACATTATTTGCAAGTATCAACACAATGCCCAACATTCAGTATGTGGATAGAAGCTCCATGTTTGTAGCTACAGACTACTTGCTAATGTCTTTGTTTACCATTTTCAGAGCACTGAAAAGTAAAGAAGTTAGATGACGTGCAGTGGAAATCTACAGAGACAAAGCAAACACAAACGTCCTGTCATGAGTGATGGGAATGTTTTATTCTAACCCTGGGTTAATGTCTCTTCATTTTCTGGATCTGTGGTCCAAGGTTTTCTCACAGTTGGCTTTCTTTTTCTTCCACTCTCCCATTTCCCCTGTTTTTTACCTTCCCCGTGCTCTACATCCTTTAACTTTCATTTGAAATCCTGTTTGAGCTGGTTACTGGTCTGCAATCTGTCAAAAAAAGGAATATGCTCTTAATGTTATCAGGTCCATCACCAGTAGATTTCCGGCGAAGAGTTAATGTGTGGTTGTATCATATGTGTGTTTACATCCATCTGCATGTAACTGTCATCATGGCTAAACACTAAGCATTTTATATTTTATAGTTTTTGTTTTACATTATATAATAAAAATAAAATTTAAAGGGCTCAATTGCGGTGTTCTGAAAAATTCTAAAAGTCCATGTAAACAGCTACAGATTTATACCCTGTTCAAAAGGTATTGATTGAATGTATTTTTCATATGACTGCACTTTTGGAACAGATTTCTTTTGACATTGGCTTTCCTTTGCAACATAATTAAACATGCTGTCTATTCCGAGTCAGCACGAGTTATCCTGCCCTGCCACTGCATATCTGAGATAAGACACAGAATGTGCATTAAGTGTGTGAGAGGAGACATGGTGCTATTTTATCAGAGCAGTTTTCTTATCAGGGAGATTTATAGTCTTAGCCAGGGCATCTGGTCTCGGCAATGTGATCCACAGATGTTGCAGAGGGACTGGGTGGCACTCAGAGGGAATTGCAGATAACTTGGAGGCTATATGTAGGTTTTGGCAAGCATATCATAAAAAGTAAATTTTCATAAGATGGATTAATATTCTTGGCCCCTTTACACTTGTTGCTTTTTGGTCTTTCCAACTCCAGATCATGTTTGATCAATAATGGCAGCTACACAGAGTTCAAGGAAAATAGTGTTAAGAAAACATGTGATTCATACAAAATTGATTAAAACCCCAGAGAAATGTTTCAATGCAACTATTAGTTCTGTGCTTGATGAGGAAATAGCACAATCTACAACAGCACAGTATCATCATGAATTATTATCTCTGTGCCAGTGCATATTCTCCTTAATATTCTTTCATTACCGCAGTTTTAAAACATTTTAATGTTTAGTTCAAGTCTTTATATGCATTACAACCCAACTCCACTTGGGGAAGAGCACGCAACAAAGAAGTGCAAACAGGTTTTAGATGTGGAAATGACCAGGATTTATTATAATTAAGAGGTGATGAAATCAAACAAATGGAAAGAAACAAGTAATGGGTTAACAAAACTGCTCAAAAAGACAAAAGCAATGTGTGAATTCAAAACGAGCCAGTAGAAAAGGACACCAAAAACAAGTTAACGAGGGAAACAAAAGACTGGCCTGCAAAGCTGCAACGAACAGAAATAAGAGCAGCTCCTCTAGTCCTTGGAGCATTGTCATTGGGTCACTTATACTGTAGTTCTAAAATTTATAAAAGAACATCAACATTAAATCTTCAATCCAGTTTGTTGTTTGTACTTTGGGGAGAAGCTTTACCTGCCCTTATCCATCACTTAATGTGATTTATGTGATGCTGATCAAAATGGTGCTCTAGCACCTATTTTAAAAAGTCAATATTGCAGTTGTACAGACACATAAAGAACTTTGAATGGCTAAAAGTGATTAAATGTTTTGATTACATCAAAGGAATTCTTCACTCTCAGAATAATGCTCCTTCATTTTCCACTCACCCTCATGTTAATTAACACTCAGGAACACTTATTGATATTTATCATGCAGCTGGAGTTGTGGGGAGGTTTTCATTCTCCATCAATTCAATTACAGTGATGTTGAACGGCGCCCGTTCAAAAAGGTCCATAAAAGTCCACAAAAACTTGGCAATATTCCTCCATACTGCTCGTCCAATGTAATCCAAGTGTCCTGAGTGCGTAGTGTCTGTAATTTACTAGAAACAATATTATTTAGTATATTTTAGAGCCCAAACCATAGCATATACTTCCTGGATGCATGTGCGAGTTGCTATAGTGGTCACAGCAGACATTCTCCGCCTATAGTAGCCAGTAGGTGGAGAATGTGTGTATAGTGGAGCAGAAACAAACCAGGGAAGAAGAAGAAGATAAACGGGAAGAAGAAAAGCATAGAAGAAGAATGAAGATGGCAAAAAAACATTAGAAGTTGCACAAGCTTGTGAAATAAGGCTCTTCAAGTGCTCAGGGAGTGTTGCTGGTTAGACACAACTTGAAAGCCGCACATACGTGCCGCCAACCGGCGTCTGAAACTAATATCGCATCGCAGAGTTTACAATAAAGTCAGCACTGCCACTTAGCGGAGCTAAGCCGTAGCAACAGAGATAAAATGTGGAAGTGTAAAGACAACGACGCATGAAGCCGTTTGGAACGGACGTCCCTTTTTACGTCCATCAGGGAAAATAAATGGGCCTTAACAGGCCAAAATGAAACAAAAGGGTCTGGATTTCCTGCTACTGTGATGCCAGTTTGGGATCATTCTGTCATTTTCAAGGTTGACAATGGAGAACAATAACTGAACAAGAGCCGGGCTTTTCCATTATCCTGAAAAACTTGCAAGGATACATTCATGTTTTTGTTTTATTTGCCACTTTGTCACTCATTTACCTTTTAACAGCATAAAGTTTCAGTAATGCTAACTGGAAAACAGGCGATGTTGGTCATGTTTGCTTTTAGAAAGTAGCACTAAAACAGTATGACAGTATTTGCAGAGTATGACCCTGAAAGGGCTTCACCTGAATGGAATTCAGCCATTCTAAATTCAATTAATTACTGCCAGACTTTTCCTACCACGCCATTGGCCCAAAGTAGCTAAACTTAGGAAATCAGCTTCATGTGCATTCCTTGTAGCAACACAATACTATCTTTTCATGAAGCTAGCTTACTTTTTCACCAGCTTTAGCATACTTTATTGCAATTATGAGTATTTTATTATTGCCCATCTGCTTTAGTGGAAATACTACTGCTAATATGGTATGGTCAATCTGAAAAAAGAAGAAAAACTCATTCCCATTTGTGTAAATGAAATCACATTAATTTTCTTAGTGTTTTGTTAGTGACTTCCTGGTTTACAGCAAGTACCCTGAATGAATAAATGAGTAGGCTACAAGTGGAGGGGTATAAAAACCTCTAAAGACCAGTTTGACTCTAAAAAATCCGGTGAGGGGGAGTTCTCGCTTAGTGCATCTTGTGTATTATTGCTGATAAACAGTCATCTTATGATGCACAATCAAGTACTATACATCTTTCATTTCAGGACAACCTGGGCTTTCATAATACTCATAATGCACTGGTATCACATGAATGAAATAGAAGTTATAGAATCATAAAGAGAGAGGGGAAAAAAACAAAAAAATATATTTTCACATCTACCGAGTGAACTGCAATAAACAAATGTTTAGACACTATAGAAATGTTATTTAAGGTCTTGGGGATACTGGAGTAAAAATGTAAACCTGTAACTATAATACAAATGTCAAAATTGTCCCATATGTGCAAAATACTCCCATTCGCTCACTGTTTCTGATGCTATTCTTGGAAGCAGTTTCTGTCTGCTATGAGTTACATCACATATTTTACCCTTTGCAGTATATTTTTCTAATATAGAATGAAAAAAGTTGCAGAAAAGCAAGTAACAAAGCTAATAGTAGCTTATTTATATGCAATATTTTCTATGCAACCCATTCTATTCCATTGAGATATTAGTCTTTAGACATCACTTATTGCTTTCAGAACAGTTTCATTCATGTAGATGACTTACACAGACAGAGGAGTGAAGCATCCCAACAACTAATGATCTTTGACACAGCACGTCACAGCAAAAAGGCTGTACAATTGGATCTTTCAGCTCATGTGATACCATTCGATAAGGCGATTGGATACTGAGATTCCAACACACACAGCTTGCTTCTGAACGTCCCACAGACATACTAGAACTATTTGCTTAAAGCTTTAAGTGTTTTCTTCATGTCGCTGTCAGAGTCTAAAGCGTCGACTTTGAAGGAAAGTACAGTATTCAGCTTCCAACTTAGCCCTTTAAAGCCCAACCCAAGAAAAACTGGGGTAAAGAAAAGTCCAATATTTTTCAATCTAAAGTGTTTATTTGAACATTTAACAAAATGTGGAAAAATGAATTCATTCTTTTGGTATATCTACCATTTATTTCTGTGGAACATATCAAAATCATGTAGTGTAGTCTTGTGCTTCCTTGTATCCATTAAATGACAGAAGACGAGTATATTGTGTACTATAGGGTATAGAGCAATGGTTTTACCATAAAGTGATGCAAAATGTCTTAGAAACTACATGTATCAAATATGACACAATAAGCTTTAATAGGTTAAGCATCTCTCTCATGTAACTTGATACCAATGAGTGCAGGCTCCACTGATAAAGTAAGTTTGCTGGATGTTTGGGATATTTAAAGAGACCACAATGTTTTAGTGGTTTTTGTTTACAGAAGACAGCTAGACCAAAAGCATAACCAGTGGCAGCCTAAATGTTAACAAAAAGCATCACACATCCAGACACACAGGCCCCATCTCACTACACAGGCAGTTGATGTGTTACTAACCCATATTCCTGTGTACAACCATGAATCATTAATTGAAGAAATTAAATGTTTCGGCTAAATAAGAATAATTTCAATAAAAAGTATTTTTCTCAAATAAGCCTAACTCAGACTCAAACAAGCTCTGCACAAGTCTGCTAATTACCTACTGATTTGAGTCAGGTGTGTTGCAGCAGGGACACCATGAAAGCCAACAGGAGACGGCTCTTGAGGACTAGAATTGAAGATCCCTGACAGTCACACTTAATGTTTCTGTCTTGTTCTTTTGCCAATTTAGCAAAGTAAAGGGACAGAAAACACATTGAACTTGAAGAAAATCTCATCTACTGAATGCTGTGTCGATGTATTGAAGTTTCATCTATTCTGTAGCTGTTGCCTTAGAGTGTATTTTCATTATCGGGATCTGTACTGTCGACGTAGTTAGCTAATCGTTAGCTAGTTGTTGATATGCAAATGTACCTGTCTGACCGATGAGAGAGCTTGAGTTCTACCTGGAGCACTATGAGGAGCGGCTGCAAGTAGTTAAATCTGTTTTTCAATTTGTGTTTTTATGTTATTTTTCTTTTACTTTTATTCCATAAGATCAAAACAAAATCTAAATGGTTAATTCAGGATGTATACAGATATTATATTCATCCATCTATTTAAGAATGATTTTAAAACAAGTTGACAACTTAATGATTTTTAGTAATCAAACCAGATGAGGTGTCTCATTCTTGACAGACGTTTTGTAATCAATGCATGAGCATTACTCTACCAATGGCCGCCTCAGCAAGTCTCTCTAGCGGCCAGCAGCGTTGGATCCGGCTTCTAGGTATATATGTCTATGTGACCTGGTCCTCTCTATGAACTATGGTTTAATGAATGGGTCAGAAAACCCATGGTAGTGTTCTATATAGTCTATTGTGTTCTCGACTCCATGTCGTGCATTAAAAACACATAAAGCACGGGTCCTCATTTTTTTAATCCTTATCTATGATAGTAAGGAGAGGGTGCACAACAGACAAAAAAACAGAAAGATTAATTTTGGTCAAGTTTATAGGCCTAAATGATTATAGGCCTAAATGATAAGTAAAGTAAGTAAAAACTAATGTAAACTGTCAAAATAAAACAACTACTTAAAAAACATCACCAGACATTGCTCAACATTTTGCTGCAAAAACTGAAATGGCTGTTGCTGAAAGACCACATTACCTGGCAAAACTGATACTAGAGCAAACAGGCTTTCAGATCCAAATCTTCAATGCTGGACAGAAAAGTGGAAGGCCCCTGGAACCATGTCAAGTTAATCATGGTAGCCAAAGGTAATTGGATTGACTTAAGTCCCCACAGGCATAGTATTAGAAAATCCTAATCAGTGTCACTGGTAGAAAGACAAGGGAGTGCTTAGCTTTCACAACCAATTAGAGTTAGTGATTCCACTGAGAAGCATCTATCCAAAATGCTGGAAAATCCCTTCATTTAGACAACAGTGTATCTTTGTTTTTATTCCACTAGATCTCAGGACATCATCAAAGGTAGGATGTTGGAAAGGGCGACTGGAATAAATTCTTAAAAATGAACAGGAAGAGAAATATTTTGCATCACATTTTTCTGTTAAGAAATACAGAAATAAATTAAAAATAATGGTGCATGTTTCTCAGAGAATAACAGCTAAATCTCATCACCAAAAATAATGATACTCTGGTACTTTAACATTAAATAGTATTGGTTAAGAAATATGAAATGTTTACCTGTTCAGCACCCTTCCTTCTCCAGCTCTTTCGAAAGCTGTCAAACTGATTATTTTCAATCATTTGCCAGATTGAATAATGGGAAAGGATATAGAAAATACAGAATGCACTCTCATTTTACAAACCTGACAGAGGATGTTCACTTGCCTTTTATTTGGAGACTGAAATTGCAGGAGACATTTCTGTGATGTTTGAGATGCTCAGATGCTGCCATCTAGTGAGTCAGAGCTATAATTGCATGTCCAAGAAGTAAACCTCAACTGGCTACAAAGAGCAACATTGCAAGTGATTAAAACTACAGAAATTCATTCCAGTTGAATAATCTAACATTATGTGTCTATTACAGATGATCAATCAAACTCACTTAGAGGAAGGAGCAGAAGTAACAAACAAATTGTTTGTTTTTGTGCAAAGCAGACAAAGCTCTCTTGTCAAAGAGCTGATCATGAAAATCTCTAAGTCTGTAGCTGCAAAGCCGTTCTAACCATATCTGATCACCATCTTTGATCAGTCAACCTTAACCCGGTTTATAGATTCAGAAGATGATGTGTTAGGATTAGCGTGAGAAGCTCTTATCACTGCACATTCAAACCCGGCAAACCCTGAGCTCTTTCCTATGCCGTAAACAAGCGTACCCTTGCGGGCCTCATGTTTCCTTGAGCCTGCCCCTCCTGCCTGCACATCTTTTTGCAAAGCTTGAGTAATCGAGATGGAATAAATGACCGTTGCCTTCATGCTGCTCACTGACCTGCACACACCACTGTGTGGGTTGAGAAATGACCTTATATGGCAGATGGCATGTGCACTGCATTTCTGAATAAGTAAAGGTTTATGGTTTACTTTTGCAAGGTGCAAGGTTTTATTAATATTTATTTTTAGACTTTTAGACTTCTTGTGGTGTATTTGGTATCCTGTTTCCTGTTAAATTGTTTTGTTCAGTTTCTGCCTAGTCATGATGTATGTGCTAGAATAGAATATACAATATACTTCTGGTTGAGGAATACGATGCCATGCCACAGCACAATGTGACCACTCTGGTGACCAGTATAAGGAGGAGGCGCCAATTTGTTGTGTCTGCAAATGGATTGTCCACATGCTACTGAAGTCCCTGACAATGTAATGTAAATAATGTGGGAAAATGGCCAATATGTGTCATGTTATTTTTCTGCTTATTAATGTGGGAAACTGATCATTCGATCCAGCAGGCGTCTCAAAACAAGAATGAACACCAACAGTGGCCAACAGCAGAATATTACAGACGCAATTAGCTGTATCTCTCGGATGCATGATCCTCGCATTTTTTAAAAACTCCTTACCTGCATTGCTGATTATTTTCTGAACTTTTGGTTATTTTTATTGCTGGTTTTGCTACGTTATGGAAAGCTTAGTGTTTGTTCTCCAATGCTATACTCTGTGTTCTGAATTCATGGTATTTTGTCTTCCTCCCATTGTTTTGTTAATAAAGGTATTCACCTGTCTACTGATCTTCATTTGGGACCTCCATAACACACTTTCTTCTTTTCTTAAGGTTTTTTCATAGTTTACTGCAAAACCCAAAGTTATGGGAGTGGAGAAATTCAACAGTCGTTCATGTTTCGTGTAAAGAAGGAAATGATGGGGCACACACACAATCAAAATGTTAACAAAAATTGTAGCATATTACAGTATCAGACCTTCTCCAAAGGCTCGGTGACCGCTAATATCAAGACTGACAACCGAGTAATTGATTAGATTTTAAGATGATTTTTGTTATTTAAGTCCACCTACATTGCAAGAAAGTGGTGGACCTGAATAGCAATCAGCTGTTTCCTATTAAACTGTCAGTCTAAAATAGAAATTGCAGTCTAAAAAGAAAAAATAATTATTTAAAAAGTCTTCAAATTCATACACTTCCTTTTTTAAGCTATCCATTCATTCTTTGTCACTCCTAACTTCAAAGTTCTAAGTCAAGAAAACACAAAACAGCTTAATTTCTGCAAGCTCAGCATATAAACTGCTTTGTCCCTTCTTTTCTCCTCCTGAACCTCAACTAACTGACGGACAACATCTTGGCTCCCTTGATGATCATTTCTTAAATGAGCGGTTGATTTACTAAAGTTCAAATAGAAGGTCTATTCAACCCAAACAGTGCACCAGCAGCAAGAAGTGCAACCCTGAAATAGGCTTTAATGACAGCCTTTCCAAGAAGCGTCTTTGATGTTCTGTCTTCATGGTTTTATTGGTCAGCCTTTGCTCTTGGAGAGGAAAGTAAACTTCTTTGTTAACTGGAGATCACTGCTGAGCTTCTCCTCACTGAATCAACTACTGTGGACCATCACTATTAACCAATGGTGTTTTGACAACAAACATTGAGTGTCCACCTCATCAAGATTTTGCAAATATGTGTGAAGAGGCTGAATAACTGATTTCAGAGGCTGCAATAACATCCAGAGTTAGACTAAAAGGTCTGGAGACTGTCTGTTTCCTTTTATTCTGTCAGAATAACTCTTCTTTCCCTTTTTTCCCCTTGTTGCTTTTTAATCTTCCTTCCTCTCACTTTTTTTCCCACTCCGTGCTTCCATGTCACCAACATTGATTATTTTCCAGTTGCCACGTCGCTGTCTGTGTGTTTTGGGAAAGGCGTGCATGCACAGAGGAACGCCTGTGTGAACCTTGAACAGACAAGGACCACTCTGTTAGTTGTCATTATGACATAGAGAAGCAGGAAAGGGTCACCCTCCCCTCTCTCTGACCCACTTCTCCACAGCTCTGCAAAAGAAATACTAACTCCTCAATTCAGAGCTGTGTCTTATGTCATTGTTTGCTTTTTAGGGATGTACATGTCCCTCCAAATGCATCCTAAAGACCCCTTACCCTTTAAGTAAGAAAAAAAAAGAGGAGAGGCTGGCTTGTGGGCGGAGAATATGATAATAGCCTCCAGAGGAAGTGAGCGCAGTGTAGTGGAATGTAGTTGCCATTAGTGGGAGTTGAGCTGAGGCTGGCTAACAGCTAGCCTGCTAAAGTTGAGTTGGAGCTGGAGACGCAGAGGAGAGTGATGAGAACATGCCTCACTTCACAGTAGTACCAGTGAAGGATCAAGCTGAGCCCAGATATGACAGCCTAGAGGGGATTAACTGGGTTGACTACAGGGATACTGGACAGGACTCTGTGGACCATCAGGATACTATTGGTTCTGATGGTAAGTCTCCCAACTTTTACATCTAATTACCTGATTGCTCGGACACTGAGTCACCTCTCTGGAAGTTTGGCCGTAGGGATGGTGTGTCCTCAAAGTGATACATCTGTTTTTTCCTAAGAGATTTATGAACAGCTGGTTGAATGGTTTCCATGGCAATTTTCCA
>JAVQJG010158489.1:0-26852 GCA_036024015.1 Craterocephalus amniculus
TTACCTTTATATTGATACCAAGCTTATTTAAATGAACCTTGTGGTTGCAGAGATATACTCATTTAAAGTGAAACATGTAATTTTGAGGAATTTTGGCCTAGGGCTTAAAGGGATTTATATGAATCTCTTTGCATCAATGCATTAGTTTTGTTAGCCTCATTAAAAGTATTTGTTTTGGTTTTGAAAATATTAGCCCTTCATTTACTTGGGAATCAACACCAAAGGTAGGACATCTGTACATCTGCACATCTGTGGCAGCAGATGTATGTAAAGTTGCTGCCACTTTCTGTCGACATGACTTAAAAAATTCCAATAATTTCATTCCTAGTTGGACTTTTCCATCACACAATACATTATATTATGATGTAGTGGGACTCTCTCATGTTTCATTTCCATTACACACCATATCCATTGACTACAGCAACACAAATAAGAACGTACAAAGGTTGTGTTTTGCGTTGTCAAAAAGGTATAAATCTATTGTAGAAGAAAAGGTGAAACAGGATGAAAAGGAGGAATGAAAACCTGGCAGCAGTAATTGAAGTACAACTCATTAATGTAACAGAAGACTTTAATGCTGAAACCCAGTGAAAATGTGTTTAGTTTAACTTGCACTAACAGATGAATATTTGTTAATGAGTGTTATGATAAGATTTTTTGATCATTTTCTAACTATCAGGAAATTAAAATTCAGGGTCAGTGCATAGAAAAAGAGAGCGTCAGAACAAGTACGAATACAAAATGGATTGTAAACCAAAGTGACATCTGCTTTTCTTTCCTGTCTTAGTTCATGCTGTACTGAACCACGTAATGGAAAAGTACCACAAGTCTGTTTTCTACCACTACACTTCAGACTGGTTGAAATGCTCAGTTTTTAAAATTATTTTATAGTGTAGAGCTAAAATCTACAAACTTTTATTTTTGCCCAAACTCCAAAAAGCCAGCAAATAACAGTCTGACTCTACTTTTTTTCCCACATGCTCTCAGAAGCGACTTTCTAACACAAACAGGAATTGTCGTTGTAATTAGCAGCAGAACAGAATTTGTTCTATACTGACTCGGAAATAAGCTGGTGCAATCAGCCTCAGTGTTCTGCTTTAAATAACTTATCAATCAGTGCTCGAAACACTGGCCCACATAGGACAGATTTCACAGATGATGTGCTTATGAATCCAAACATACCCTTAAAAATGAGAAAATAATGAGTCACATGCAGTGTTTGAGCAGAGACATCCAAAAGGACATTATTTAATTTATCCTTCATGTTTTTGGCTGAATATGTAAATGAATGAATAAGTAAACGTGCATGAAAGTAAATCTTATGTATAACATATCAATTGCATAAAGTATGTGTGGCTGGGGGGGAAAGCTACAAGCTAATATTTTGTCTACAGACAAAACAGAAAGAAATTATACCTAAAATGAAATAAAACATGACATGGGACAAACTGATCAGCCATTTTTCCTGCAGAACTTTAGTATGGGACATATTCTGCATGCATGAAGAAGTTAACAAGTACCCACATGAGTAGCAAATTACATTATGTATTATTTTGCCCCAAACTTGAGCTCTTGATGTTGAATTAACTTTCATTTACTTTGATCATGAATACAGTACAATATAGTTTAGTATATAGGGCCATGTTTACGCATGTCACTTGAGTTTTGGAAGTGCTGATGTAAAGGGCGATCTTTTCGGCATATTTGTTAGATTGCATGTGGAAAGGAAAGGATAGGAAAGTCTCCCAGCTGAGAGGACTGGGTGACTTGGATGCCTCAAGCAGGAAGAAAAGGAAAGAGAAGATGTACCCTGTGTCATTTTACTAGGAACCAGTTACAAAAACTACGCTGACCATCAAGTCTTATATCAGTTTAAACCTTAACAACAAAGTCAGTCAATACAATGTCTGGAATTTACTGACTTTTGAAATGTTATGTCATGACAGAATATAACGTTTTATCATCCTCTCCACTTGAAATGAGGTTAAAGTAACTTAGTTTGTTTCCTTTGTGCTTATGTGCTGCATCCCCTTTCTTTTTATTTTCTTTCGGGAAACAAGGAATGCAAGCCAAAGAAATGGAGAGACACCATCGAGAGGAAGAGGGACACTCTGTCCATCAAAGAAGTGTGTGAGGATGACATTGGGAATTACACCTGTGAACTGCCTTTTGGGAACTTTGTGGTACGGAGGACGACTGAGCTGTCAGTCACAGGTATGGAAACTTTCTACTTTCTGTTTTTTTAGCATTATTTCCTGCTGCAGACTCACTCTGTTTGTTTGTTTTTTTCCACCCATCCTGTCAAATAATGAAGATGTAGCAGTTTATTTTTCTTTCCAGGAAGAAGGAATGTCAGCGCTTGCAGAATGACAGCCACAATGCAAATATTAATTCATGTCTAAACAAAAGCTGTTGCCACACCTTTTATTCTGTCATTGTCTCCTACATGTCGTGTCGTTTAAAACTGTAATTTGCTATAAATCAGTTGTTCCAGGTTGTTGGGGGGAAAAAAAGGACTCTTTTGCAAGCCGATTTCCAGAACTGGCACGCTCAGTAATGCTGCTTGTCTCCCCGACTTCTCGGCTGCTTTAATTGCTAAGCAGTGGGAAATACACCGAGCTACTTCAGCACTTTTTCCTGAAGGCTGCTGAAATATTTAAG
The DNA here is from genome assembly GCA_036024015.1 of Craterocephalus amniculus. Taxonomy (NCBI): domain Eukaryota; kingdom Metazoa; phylum Chordata; class Actinopteri; order Atheriniformes; family Atherinidae; genus Craterocephalus; species Craterocephalus amniculus. The sequence goes on from JAVQJG010158489.1 coordinate 2,662, forward strand.
CCTGAACCCAAAGCGGGTGACAGATCGCTTGTCGCTGACTCTGTCACAGCCAAGGTTGACACGGAGCATTTTGGATCGGGAGAAGCCAAAAATTTACAGCTTAATTATAGACAACTCTTTCCTGAACTTCACAGTACATGTGTGTGAGGAGTTGTGGCACTTTGAGACTTAAGTTTGATCTTAAAGACGCCATATTATACATTTTGGATTGTTTTTCTGTTTCAGGGTGTTTCTTTTGGTACCAGAAAGCACTGATTACCTTAACATGGTATTGCATTTCCTGTGCAGCCGCATCCATTTCTTATTTATAAGGATTCACACTCTTTGGGCCAAAATTGCTCCTGTGCTTTGTTTCACACCACCGCAGATCCTTGTCTGTGACTCATTTGGACGAGCTCACCTATCCTGTGGTCTGTACAAACAAATGTCTGACGCAGGCTGTCACTAAATAGGGACAAATGAAAAGGTCCGGAATGGATAAATGTGCGTCATCGCCGCCGTAGTGTGACGGTCAGATGGTCCGATGCGACGCACCGTCCACTAACTGCTGTTTGATTACACTTTTCTGTGAGCCTTTTAAAGACAGACTCCGCCGAAGGCCGAGCAGACTCTTAAATCATTTCTCACCATCCTCAAAATGTCATCCAGGGGGAATAAGTCTTAATCTTTCTGTCTACTTTTGAGACGTTCAGCATTTCAAAACAGGCAGGGAGACATGATTAATGATAGGTCCATGGCAGGAGAGGCAGCATTTATGATTGTCGGAGAGAAATAACCCTTCAGCTGCTGTCTCTGTGGGTTTATTTCCACATTCAGAGGAAAATGTAGGCTTAAACGGCTTCTCTTTTTTAACCTTTTCTTTAACAGACAGCATTTACCATGACTCTGCATGAAGAATAGACAACTTTGGTTCTTGGAGGTGCACATGATCAAATATTAGGCTGGCCTCATGAATAGTGCATAAAATCATATCGCAAATGTGTTTATTTTTCCCAGTTCTGAGATTTTGTCTGTTATTTCTCCATAATTTATCAGTGGAGTGACTATAATGCACATTTCCAAATATCCTGCTTTTTTAAATACATTTATGGTGAATGCAGCTTTGACTTTAAAGTTCTTTCATTGTTTTGTTTTTTTATTAGCAGAATCCGTTGACACCATTTCCTGGGGTCTTAATGACATATCTGGCATAGTTTGGATAGACAGGCACAAAAGCTCACTTTTCTTCTATTCATCTACATCTCTTCTCAAGTGGAGCATTGTAGGGGCGTAGAGTGACCCATGAATCCCACTCCACCTCTCTTCCTCAGGGTCTACCCCTTTTTTGATATCTGCAGCACTCAATAAGTACCTAGATGTTATTCTGAGCATGATGGAGCATAAAGTAAAGACCCTGAAGACTTCGATGACACACCAAAGCAGGGGAAAACTTAACAGCACAACTTGAGGATTTAGTTCTTTTGTCACTTATTAGCTCCACAAATTCTGTGCTTTTCCATCGCTCCATTCCTCCCATGTTCCATTCAAGGCTTTAGCAGCTAACGTCCAAAACTGGGACAGTTAATTCACCAATGTTTCTATTCGTAATGGTCTGGCTTATGAATGGATACTGGCTTTGTATGGATATATGTCATACAGAGAGTGACAAACTGAAGTGACAGCTTGGACATAGCATATTGCATATCACCCTCTGGGATCACTAGTCTCCAAGAAATATGATTGGTTAGGAAAAGGCAAGGAACGTGGACAAGTGTCAGTGTCAAGCTTCACCCTTTAGGGGTCAGTAAGATTGGGACCCAACAGAATGGTCCCAAAAAGTTAGGAAGGGTTGGATCAGATATTTAACACCCTTCCCATGTTCTGCCTGTGATAGTGCATAAAAAAAGAGAAAGTGTACTGTACCATCCAAACCAAGCCAGACTCCGAAATGGAAAAGTGGCAAACAAAGCAAACCTTTTGAATAACTTACTGTATCCGACCTGTGTTCTGTCCGTACGCTGTGCTGAAGTCCACTTTCTCCAATCCTAATCCAAACTGGCATATAAAGCTACGGATGCTGGGAAGGGCTGGTCTGTTCACTATAGTTAAACGCTGCTGCTCGTCACTTTATATCTCTCGTTTTAAAAGCCAGAGGTGGATGCAGGCGGGTGCTGTTGCATTTAATTTTACATATTTGTGACCTTTTTCTTTTAGCTGTACTACATAGTAAAAATTTGTTTTGCAACCTTATGAACTTTACTAGAAATTCATCTGTGTGACACGGTAAAAGAAGAGAGGGAAAAAAGACTGAATAGTACGAAGGAGCAAGCAGCTTTAACTGGGATGTTTGATAAGTCGAAGGACCTTAGATATAATGTTTTTGACCATTTAGCGCTTGATTTTGACTTGTATTTTAATGAGGGTTGAATTTTGTGCTGTGGCTTATGTAAAAATGGTGTGTAAATTTTTAAAAAACCTGTGTGGATTGTAAATATATATTTTTTAATTTAGTTTATTGAAAAAGCGTCATGAACGCTGGCAGAATTTTCACTCAAAGCAGAGATGTAAATGAACAGTTTCCCTAAAACTTGGCATTTACATGCTGTTTCACCTCAAAGAAACAAAGGGCAATAAAACCTCTCATTGCTCTTCGTGTCACAGGAGATCTTTATCTTTGGAAAGAAATGAGAGGTTTCACTTTATGCCTCTGTTGCTTTTACAGTCCAGTGTTTTCCTTTCTTTAGCCGTGGCAGCTGTTAAAACTTTATGAACTGTGTTCATTGATCACCCTTTTACCTGCTTCAACTGCCTTTAAACACAACATGAATCTCACCTTACAAGGACTGCTGAAATACTCATTTGCATGCTATTTAAGCAGTGTGGGAGCTAAGTTGAACTGCTGCCTGCTCCTTGGGCCACCATGTGATTTATCCCCAAAAATGAAGGAATATGTGAGACTATTTTTGATGGATTCACTGGTTTTTCATATTGAATTATTCTCCACCACTAGTTTTGTAATACATACTTATGTGGGGAAAACACTCAGGTTTGTCTAATTTTCACAATTTATCATGTTAATAAGCATTCTAGGGTTCAGTTGTTGAGGAAATTGTCAGCCATTTATCCCCATTATCATATCAGTTAGAGGGGCGATTAAAAGTTTGAATTCCAGCGAAAATAACAGAGGGGGAAAAAAAGAGAAAAAAAAGTTTTTACCTCTTTTAGGAAATCTGTCCCCAGTGTAAAAACCCTGGTATGATCCTGTATTTTCTGGTTGGAAGCTCTGTAAAATCAATGTATTTGTGTTTCGTATGGATAAAGCAGAGAAAATAAAGATTTGCTTCACCTTTAAAGGGATGATTACTGTAGCACTCATTGGTCTAATATGTCATCACCCTGTTAAGCTAAAATTCATTCTCCATCATCTTTTATGTTTGCTGCTTTGACATGCGGAAGTCACCATTACCTGGGGAGTACATTTTAGGATGATGACAGTCAATGATGTGGAAACAAAAAGACAAGGAGCTGACAGGACAGAGGACTGGACATGGAAGAACCAAACAACCAACCGCTTCATTTAGTGGGGTTAGTTTTTTTCAACTCAAAACCATTCAGTGCTACAGTGGCTGGCCTACGTCTATAACAGGTAAGTTGTGGGGTCACCGGATAATTCTCAAAAATGAAAAAAATTGGGATTTTTATCATTTCTGTCAAAATAGAATCATTAACAAAGAGATCAATCTAAATTTAACACCTTAATTCTTCAACACATTAATGCATAAATCCACATTAATCCTCCTTATTTATGAAGACGGACTGTTTTCAAGCCTGCAGGACGTCTCGTCTGATTTTATAATCATTAACTGTGGAAATGAGGGTCAGGAACATCAGAATATGTCATCTTTGGGGGTCTTGGCTCAGAAAGTTTGGGAAGCAGTGCTCTAAGCTATATTACAATGTGATTGATGGCATTGGTGAACATTCTTCTCCACAAATGGCAGATATTTGGGTCCACTTAGTCTTCATCTGTCTGACCGTCATGATGTGATGGCTTCGTTTTCTGTCAATGAGCTCAGGTTCAAACTGAAAAGGTTGAATCAATGTAGCTCTAATAGGGCTGAGACCAACCGTGTGACATCATCACCCAAAATGTATGGCAATGCCCAATCATGTCATACCAGTGTTTTCTTCGAGAAACCAGATTGTTCAGACTTTTAATTAAGATCATGTTTTTATAACTGAAACGGATGAAAAGTTCTTTTTCCCACCAAATATCTGTTCCATTGCATCCATTACATGCAGGTTTTAAGTAAACCTCAGACGTGTGTGCTTCTTCTCTGACCTTTCCATGTGGATATGTTCATTGTTAATCAAGTACGACTATAAACCTTTATGGAATATTACCATCAACCTCACAGATAATTACTATTCGCTCTCGCTTTTAAAAACCGCACCATTCCACCATTTATCACCAGCCTACAGGCCTTCTCAAAGCAGTGCAGTGGGACAAAAGGTCAGATTTTAATTGATTATGATGAGCGCAGCAGAAATTCTAATGAGCTCCCCGGATGTGTGATCGGATGTGACGTTTAAATTTGAAAAGAAATTGGTGGGTTTCTGGACGCCTTTTTGTAATTCGCACCATTTGATGTCTTAAATTAAACACCGGCAAATAAAGGAAGAGCAGGGAAATGAATACACAGGAGAACAGCAACTTCACTGTGTAAAATAGACTGCAGCTAATGAGCTGGGACTGATGCCGTTAACCTGCGTTTCTTATTTAGAACCAGCACACGCTGAAGTGTTTGGTTGGAGAAAAGGAGGGGTTTGTTTTCCCACCAGCAGCATATAAATAACCAGGTTGAAAACTATTGTGAAAATATCGCTCAGCATGAAGGGCTCTTGCCTTCCTCCTTTTAAGAGGCTCTTATTTTCACCCGGTGTCTTTCAGGTCGGAGTGTTTTTGAGCCGGCAGAGCTGATACTTTCGTGGCTCCTCGGCTTCGAGCAATCCTCAATGCAACGCGCATTTCGATAACCTTTCAGTCTGGGGCTTTCAAAACCAATTTCTCTGGAGTGCGCTGTAGTTTGTTGCTAGATAGTGTCATGCTACTTCAGTGTCTAGTTTAAGGCTCAGTGCTCAGAAATGAAACTGGTTGCATGTGAAAAGCGCTATTTATGCTTCTTTAGCCCAGCGACTGCCACTGAATGATGGAAGCCTTTCCCTGACTGTGCCTTCCCTGTGGGGCTTTTTTCTGCCTGTATAAACAATAAAGTGAAAAGTGCTCGTAAAACATGTCAACCTGAACTTCATTAAATTCAAAGCTAACATTTTAAGTGCAGAAAAGCCTATTCGGTATGTGGTAATTCATAAAGTATCCCAATCTCAAAAGAAAACCAAATGGATTTTTTGGTCCATGTGCTGAAATGACAGTTTTATTAAAATGCAGGTGATGAAATTAATACTTTTAACATTGTCTGGCCTTTGATTCTCTGGTATGATCGTTTTTATATACCAAAAACAGACCATATGACCTGGAGCGTTGGCATAAAAACCAACATACAAAGAAGTTGTTTGTGAACTTAAGTAAGTGTTGCACATTTTGTTGTCCAACAGAGTTGGCTGAATGCCTTTTTAAGAAAAAACATGCCTTCAAATGTCTCTTACCTTGTATATTGTCCCAGTATGGCTGTTACATCGACTGTGAAATGAACTCAAACAGGATGCCCCTGCATCCAGTCATCAAATCCAAAATAGTAGTAATCCAAAATGGTACAAAGAGAAAATCTGTACTTTAGGACTAGAACTCCTCCCTCCAACCAAACAGCACCTGATTTGCAGACATTAACCCAGCCACCAGGCATAAACATCAAGTCTTCTCCTTGGGGCCTTGATGTTCATGAGCCAGAGACCATTACAGTTCTGCAATCAAAGCAAACACAAAATGCACCAAGAGTGCTTCATTACAACTTTATGTTCACTCCTCAACAGAGTTCACCAAAACCCAGTCAAAGAAAACTCTGAAGACCAGCCCAACACACACCAACCATGGTCACCACCAAAGCTAGACAGATTAATGTGGTAACAAAAGAAAGAGATATGAATCAGAACAGTATTTGGTGAAAAACAGATTAAAATGACCCACTGCCTAAATGAAAAAAAGTTTCAGACTCACCTACAAAAATATTTTTAGGATATATATGAGTACCCCTGTGGAACATGCAAAGCTCTGTTAAAGCGAGAAACCGGGGATTTTTTAGTACAGAAAGTTCAGGTGAGGGCTCCCACATGGTGATTTTTATCAGTTTGGCTCCATCTGTTCATTACATCCTTGGGGTTTTAGACTTTACAAGGTTAAATTAGGTTTTTTTGTAGTTGCCCCCATTTTGGAGTGTTTATGTAGAGTAATAAAGTTTTAGAATGGGCACCTTTGGAGAAATTAAAACAAAATTAAAATGTTGAAACAACAAAATTGTCCTAGACACAACTTTTCTAACTACCTTAAGATTCTCAGATAAGTACTTCACACCCTTAAACTTGTTTTTCTTCTTCTCCATCGTCCTTTCCCATTATACGAGCAGCACTGTCACCATGGTGAACATATTGATCCAGAAACATCTTTATTATACTTCTATGTTCCTCAGGAGATACTTTAGTTTGACTGAATCCATTTGGCATTTGTATTGTTGGTGGCATGAGGATGTTATCAGAGCTCCCGCTTCTATCCATCCTGACAATATTTTATTAATGCAACCAAAGTACATCCACTCTCGGCACCATTTAGTGTCCTTTACCTTTTTCCTCTCTCATCCCCGAGTTTACTCATTAGCATATGAATGTGGTTGGATAATAATTTATCCTTTTTAATTGATGGAAGATAATTAATTTGGCCAGGGTGCCGGTGAGAGGGAGACGACGATGCTCAGAGTGGATCTACAAAGTAATCCTTTTCTTCTTGAGAATTTGATACACTGTGTAATCAGCAGGTGCCAGATGAGCTTTATTCATTAGCAAATCTTTTTTTATATCATTACCTTTTTATATTTTGTCATTTTATTAGAGGGTGGTCCTGAATAAAACATAAGCATGCTGAATTAAATGTATTGCCTCCCACTGTTTTCTGTTTTAGTTATTACATTGCATTATGGGAACTTAACAAGGCTTAAATGCATGAGGACGTTGGTGCAGTTTGATTAAAATGTTCAGAATTCACACACTCGGCAAATCCGGGTCCTTTTTAATATCTCGACTGCTGTTATGTCGTGCCCTCGGCATGGCGCTATGATCCTCGTGACGCTCCGAGGCTGCGGCGCAGGTCCTTCTGCGAGCTGTTCTCACCACTCGTCACAGCGCCGTGGGGAGTCGCTGGATTAATTAAGATTTGTCACTCAAGCATCTGGTTGCTGTGGAAATGGGTGAGAAAATGTGTTTTTCCTTCTTTTTTCCCCCCTCCCTGTCAGGCTTCTCCTGCCACTCTGCTACAGCTTGCTTTTATCAGTCATGTGATATGTGACAAATACAGTTGCCACAATACTCAGAGTGTATATGGATCGTTAACCACAGGCAACAGAGCTGCTGCAACTTCTTTAATGGTATTTTTCTGCTATTATCAGATAATCCAGCTATATTTAAAATCTTTTTTAGATGTTCTTTAGAATCAAAAGCATACGATAGATAATTTTAGATCAGTCACCTGTCGTAGTCCTGTATTTATTTCAAATTTTTTGTGCAATTTAATCAACTTTTTAATAGTTATTATTTATCTTAGTGTTATATAAGATTTCATAAGCTCCAGCTTCTTTTCCTACAGTGTGGGTTCACAGCTGAAATCCAGCAATGACCGAAAAGTTAGTAGCTGGAAACTGAATTTGCTGCTGAAGACCTCATGATTCAAGTTAAAAGCCTCGTTAGATGTCATATGTGCACATAAAGTAATATATTTTTTAAAAATCTGCAAAAATCACGTTTTTTTTTTCCTCCCTTCTTTGAAAAGTTACAAAGCTGCTGACTGACCTTTTTTAAAAAGAACAGCCTAATCCTCCATGACGGGAAAATAAATGACAGCAATAAACAGAAATGGGTTAAAAGGTTCAAATATCTTCATGCTTATTTCTGTGGGCAGTATGAGGACATCAGAGGCAGGTTTTAGGCTCCTGTTTTTTTCTTTGACACAAGTCGAATATAAAAGGGCAGATTGGGTTTGCTTTTAGAGAAATGCTTTCAGTAGGTTGAATCAGTGCACTCAGGATGGACGGTCTTTTCAAAAATCAGATATTTAGCAACAAATACAAAAGTTTTGTTTTGACCTGTGACTGAAACATGAAATGATGGTTATGGTTATGTATGGTCGGTAACCAGTTCCACAATGGTTCCTGCTTTTTAAACCACAAAGCAGCTTCTGGGACATTTAAAAACAGATTCAGGTTGTTAAAACCCCATTTCATGTAAACTACCTTTAAGAGACTTTGAAAAGCTCTACTGAACTAACTGCAACTAATTCTGCATTCATCTTGCATCCTGTCTCTTGGCTGCACTCTCTGTGTCCGATGTTACTCTCATCTTGTCTCATGTCCCTCTGATATTGTCCCCTTGTATCTCTTTGCTGAATCTACCATGCAATATTATTCCTATCATGTTTTCAGAGACTTAAATGTGGACACAGATTATCTGCACTTGTTGCATACAGGCACGCCCATCCATCACTATCAACAAAAGCACATGTCAAAATGAAATTACGACATAATTGGGTCTCTATTATAGTGAAGATGAAGCACTCTGCACGGTAGCAATGCTTATTTTTGATGTAAGTTGATGAGATGGGTATATTTTTAGCTATTTTTTTCTTTTTTCAAACAGCTTTATATAGCAGGCGGCACTTCAGCAACGTAAAACTGTTCTTAAGATGATCAGTGAAATATTTCCAACTTGTACCTTTTTTATTCATTTGCATGCAATGTTTATTTTATGACATTATCGTGCACACGCCTGCGTGTTTTTTAAATGTTTAATAAAGCTTGTTTTTACACTCTTTATGAGTCCAACCCTAACACAGGCAGCTGCTCCATCTATTGAGTGCTTTGACTCTCCACTGTGTCTCCCTTGTTTCCAGCAATGCCCCCACCCCCTGTGGTTTGGCAGGCACTTTGTTATGTGTTACCCTGCCATCAGTACCCCGGCCTGGCCAGTCAACTCACCCGAGCAGAAGCATGTGCGTACTGTAGCGCACATTCAGCATCCCAGTGGGTTTCCACCTCCTGGTGCCATCGCAGGAGTGGCGGCACGCAGGAGACGGGATTGCAGAGTTTACTGTTAAAAAGGAGGGGTGGGGGGAGAAACAGCAGAGCCTGAAGCGTGTGCAGAGCGTGAAGCGTGTGCAGAGCGTGGTGCTCTCAGCCTGAATTGGTTACTTGGTTACTGTACATCAGCACAGGCTGTAATTTTACCGAGTTGCGCATGGCTGTCAAATGTGTTTCTGATTTGCAGCCAAAGATGGTTTTAACATAATGGCTTCACTCGGAGTCCTCTCAGATAAAACATTCAGAGATAGCACGCTTGTGGAAATCTGTCACCTTCCATTTGCATTTATCTGTATCCTTGGGTCATCTGCTGTGTCTGTACTGCTGGCTCCTATGAAACGGTGACGCGTAATTGGCACGATGCGTCCTCCTCTCTCTCTCTTTTTTTTTTCTGGCCCGGCTTGGCAGATGCGAAGCCCCATAAACAAGGCGGTTTGAGTTGGCCGGCTTTCCACAAGGTTAGGTGACTTTGATCAGTGTCCCTTTGTTTAATGAAGTGGCACTTTCTGGGCACCACTGTTGTTTTGAACGAAGAGTATCTCTCTCAGCATTTTATCTTGAGACCTGAGACATTTGGCGTACAACGGTGGATGGAACTGGGTTTCAGAACTTAATGTCTCCACAAACCATACATAGTGGTATAGTTTTCAGCTGTGCCTTTAAATTAAACAGATGAGCTTGTAAGTGAAGACTTTGTCTTTAGAATATCAAAGGCTTTTGTGATTCTTTGTGTGCTGGTGATCAACTTCAGCAGCTCATCTTATACCTGGAAAAAAAGAGAATTGAAATCATCACACAACAGCTTTACTGGCCCCTCTGATGCAGCTTCCAGTCCATTACAGGATCCAGTTTAACATTTAATGGCTCACTTTAAGGAGTCTCCGAAGCATTTCATCCCCTTACCTGTTGGAACTTTTTACAGCCTCATAATCCAACCACGGCGCTGAGGTCTACCAATGAACTGCTTTTGCACGTTTCCTGATCCAGGCTAAAACTACAGCTGATGACAAATTCTCCCTGGTTGTTTTTCATTTCTGTCCTTGTCTAATCAAACTGACTCAGACTCTCCATCTTTTTAAAACTTTTCTTAAAGCAATACAAGTTTGTAGTCTCGTTTTGATGGTACACTGATGTTGATTCTGCACATTCCTGCAGCTGTGGTTCCCCTGCAGCATCCTAAGCCTGAAAAACTGCAGTTCATGATATTCCATTCAAGCCCAGAGCAGCACATTACACTATATGGCAAAAGGTCACAAACCAGCAGCTGGTTATTGACATACCAGTTGTTTTTGCCATGTATTTTTTATTTTTATTTTTTTAACATTTTTTCACATGTGCTCCACCAATGAAAATAGACATATGAAGACTGTTAATCATCTGTCTTTCTTTAGATTTCCTGTTTTTGTGACAGTCCTATTGCAGCATTTTTATAACTGAAAATGCTGCCATACGATCAGCAAATGAAAACATGGCATATGCATCAGGATAAGGAGCAGTCTGCTATTAAAATAAACTTTTACTTTTCATGTCACAAGCATGGAAAAACCATGAAATGAGTAATATAAAAGTAGCATTTCAGGTAAAATCAACAGAATCATTGAGGTCCCTCACGTGGGTTTCATAGTAACGATGCACTCTGGGAAGTTTATTTATATTTATGTAGCGTATTTCATATATTAAGCAGTTTAATATGTTGGACATAAAAGAAAATATAAAAATAAATAAATATGGAAGCAATTAAAAGATTTGTTGGACAATATTGCATCAACAGATTAGTTTATTTGCCTTTTGAATTATTTGATGTAGATTTTTATTAACTTTACTCGTTGTTTTGAGGCATTTTCATGTCATAGATTGATATCCAAGCTTCTTGTTATTATAGCACCTTGTTAGCTGGTCTACATCACATGCAATAAGAGGCTCTGTCTCTGCCTCACCCACTTTTACTTTAAAATGAAAACCTTAAAGATTTTGTTGTACTGAAGGTGAACTGTGAACAGTTCAGGAGTTGTGATAACTGTTAGAATAGAAAATAGAAAAAGACCATGTGCTCTGCATCCATGCTTTTGTGGATTTGGTCTTTAAAAACGGCAGCCTTGGTAATAATCCCTCTGAATGGAAGTGAGATAAAGAGCTTATTAGCCCTGGCTACAAACCGTTGGAAGGAATTTGACATGCCTGCGTTTCCTAAAAGCTGAAACTGAACTATAAAACATTTGGAACTAAAGTAAATGCTCAGGATTTCTGCATCACAAGGCGAGATTTGCGTGCTAATGATATAAAAGATAATCTAATACTCCAGGTGATATCAGAGCACCAAACTTCCCGTCACCTTTGCAGCGGGCCTCCGTCAAACATCTAATCAGATATCTATCAATCAGCTAACTGTGCTTACAAATGTTCCTCTGACACACCATACATCTGGGATTGCTAATTAGGATTGCATGTTACATAATTAATGCCTTCACTCTGCTAATTAGCACTCACTTAGAGCTGCAGCTTTTGAGATGTGAAAATCGGTGCTAAGCTTGCGTTAATGTGTTTCCACACCAGTTACATGAATCAGATCAGAAGTAAGGGAAAAGTTGTTTGATTTTAAGATTTACGGAGCCTATAAACATCACGAAAAACACCACATATGGGCGGATGCACGCCCCAAGTACCTGCAATGTTGCTTTAGATGTTGAGTGATTTTAGATTTATCGCTCAAGGCCAGCAGTGCAAACGTACACAGCCTTGAAGCGACTTGTCCCCTCTTCGCCTGCCACCTCCGGCTCTGACAGTTTGTAGAAATGCCCCATCAAGGACACTTCAGCCATGTGTCAATCCTCTGATTCCACAGGAGAGATAAGTAGATGGGAAAAGAGCAGCGCATAGGACTCCTGCATAATTTATCGTGAGCAAAAAATCAATTTTGTGGCATAAATTACTTTGATGTTAATTAGTTGCAGATTGGCCTTTTTTTATTTTATTTTATTTTTTTACTAAAGGTGCATTCTAAATCACTCCATTGTTTAGCCAGAGATCATTTCCCCCCGAACCTGTGTGAGTAAATTAGGCTGCTCTCCAAAATCTCTTCAGTAATACAATTTTAAATATGGTCTCACAGCTGTTAAAGTCGCACCACACACATTTTATTCCGCACACTCCTATGCAGACACACTGCCGCACATAACACCCTTGGTCAGAGAGATTGCTTACCAGCGCCGAGTTCAGTGGCGATGCCCAGTTGGGCCTTGATGTAATGGAAATTGATTGCACCGCTCCCAGGCTACACTGTCATGACAAGTTATTTTAATGGCACTAAAGCCGGCTTATGCTGAAGTTTAAAAGGAGAGGGGCGGAGGCATGAACAGTGACTGGAGGCATATTTACAGCATCGCCAAGCTCTTATTTATTTATGAAACGCCACACTGTTTCTCCAGGAAAAAGCGAAACAAAGACGACAAGTCCTCAATGAAAGACTGATGGGAGGCAGATGGTTGATGAGGGTGACAGTTCAGAGCCATTTTCCGCACGCTGAAGAGCTAGCAGCTCACAAATGCTGGCCGTGATTGATGTGAGTCTCAAAAAGTTATAATTAAAAGATGATTTGTGCTATTCAGCGTGCACTAAGGTGTCAGCTCTATGACCCTACAATAAAGTACATACAAGCCATATATAGCACATTGCCCATTTATCCTACTGGTAACCTGTCAGGCAGAGGGGAAGGAAATTTTCAGCTCAGATGAAATTTGTTGTTTATTGAGCTCATGGAATTAATGGTTCTGACACAAGAGCTGAGGCTGAAGAAACAGTCCACTTCCTCTTTGTGCGTCCACTTATTGTGTTCCTCCCTATGAAGACCGGTGCAATAATTCAGAGAAGGTGAGGAGGAACAGCTGGATGCTGCCATTACTGCCCCATGTTGCACAGGTGAAGCCAGTTTGACCAGCTGCCTTGTAGAAATTCTGACTTTATGTAGCTCAGTAGCTTGCAGACGTTGGTTGAGTAGCCAAACATTGGACTCAAGTAGTAGAAGTAAAAGGTTATCATCCAAAAAAGAGTATGAAAGTATTTAAGCAGGTAGATAAAGATTTTTGATAATTTGTTCCCATAATTCCAAATGATATTTAAAAAACAGATACAATATTTTGAAATATGAAACTAAAGTATATTACAAAACTTTAAAATCTCTTTTTCACAGCGTAAAACTTCCTCAAAGTTGCCTGTTTTATCCACCGAGAGAAATGTTAATTACATGTGGTTCAGTAAAGGAAAACTTTGTTAAACTAAATCATAGCCTACAGTGATAAATCATTGTGGTCGCCACATCTCTGCAGAAACTTCTATTTTCTGTCTTCTAGCTTCCCTTTTTATTATATATTCCAACAATTCTCCATTAATTGAAACAGCTTAACATTTATGTGATTAAGTTTCCTAAATAAACCTGTGACATGACATACTGAAGTCACTTCCCAAAACCATGTTAACGGCTCCTAATTTGCTATCGTTGGTAGCTAACGCTAATTCTTTCTGCCAAAGAAAACGTATAGTTGTGTGATTAGCTTCAGCAGTCTAAGGAAATGTTAACACAAGCACTTGAAGAGTTTTTTTCCTTTTACGAATAGGATTCTGCAACATGGCAAGTTTAGCATCAGGCCAACCCCGACAAAAACGGTTTTGGTAAAACTGACTGCAACATGATTTCTTAGGTTAGCGTTGTGTGTATGCGTAAGAGAAACATGTTCTACGTCTGAGCTAGGAGTTTTTATCCTCCTCAGTTTAAAATTAGAGACGCATTTTGCTATTTTTTATGCATTTTTCCTTCTCTGAGAAGGAACGTTGGATTGGTGAAACGGTTAACTGTGAGCTACTGGTGGCATCTCTTTGGCAAAAGTAAAGTGTATCTTACTGAATACATAATTTAAAGTTGATCCTCGCCAAATGTGGCAAGTACAGAGCAGTAAAACTACTCTTAGGAGTATATTATTTTCAAAAAGTTACATGTTTGTACCCACCTCTGGCAGCTTATAAATGTGCATTAGCACAGTTTGAACAAACTCTTGCAGAACTTGGCCACCACTCTGTATGCATTTGCTCATGTAAGTGATTTATTTTAAGGTTTAATGGGATTTTGAGTTTAATAGCATGTCAGATTGCAGTGTCTGAGCAATAAATTATGCTGGCTCATGCAAGAGGCCTTTGAATTTATGCATTTCCTCATGTTTTGTCAACACGCTAATTAAGGCCCATTGTGTTGCATTCTGGAAAAATCAAAAGAATCTAAAGGTTTCTCCACTCACTGATGGCTAAAGTAGCCAGTGCTGCACCGCCCACAAGGAGTGATCATCACCACAAAGGTGGGTTGATGAAATCAGCAGGTTGTGGTAATGGTGGGGTTGATTGTGACGGTGAAAGCCGACCCCCGAGCTTCGGCCTGAGGTATCGAAGTCGTCAGCTTGGCAGGGATGAAAGTGACAGGTCAGATTTTAGGGGAAGGTTGCAAATGCACATGTATGCACACATGCACACGTCCTCCCCCTGTCGCCGTCCACTGTGCACAGCGGTTGATCCTCATCACACAGGTCAGCAGAGCCGAGACCTCCCCTCGCACACCGCTTGATCATGCGGACAAGTCCGGAAATTAAGTTTGGTGTGAATGTCTGAGGAGGTCCGCGAGGACGGAAGGGCTGGTTGTTGAGCTGCATCTGTGGGCAGAAAGTGTTTGTCACATGCAGAGAGAGGATGAGAGGAATCAAGAGCAAGAATCCACCTACATACGAGGAGTCACTCAACCTTTACACATGCTCTGTTCATATTTAGCTCGCGGAGAGTTGTGGGCTTACAGAGCTAGATTTAATACATTTCAGCTCTCTCTCTGACAGATTTGGAGCATGGCTAAATTAAAATTTAGTGAACTATCTTGAGCAGTGAGTGACCCGTCTCGGTAGCACCAGCATGTGCTTTGATTTGTCCATTTTCTTGTGTTTTTGCATTCATGATGCCCTGCAGTGGACTTGGTGTTAGCTGCCTCACTTAAATGTCCAGTTTGCCATCATTTAACCATCAAATCATCAAAACCAGACAACAACTTATTTATGCTCTATGAACAAAGTTATATATCTTTTCCCAAAACAGCAGAAAATGTCACCACCTTTGTTCCATCTGGCATTGTCACCTGTGTAACACCTACATAACACAATGTGGCCTCCTGTGTTTGCCCCTAACCATGGTTAAAACCATCCTTCTCCCCACATGATCAAGGTTTTTTGCAGAATCTTGACTTTGGTTAGTTTGAACTTGAAGATGGAACACAGGAACGCTCAAATGTCAATAAATGTTTGCTCATTCCTGTACCGCTTGATCCATTGTATTCGCGGGTGAGCTGGAGCCAATCCTAGCAATTATCAAGCAATAGGTGGAGTACACCATGGACAGGTCGCCAGTCCATCAAATGGCTAACACACAGACAGACAGACAACCATTCACACACACACACTCACTCCTAAGGAGAATTTAGAGTGTCCTATTAACCTAACCTGCATGTCTTCAGTGGGAGGTAGCCAGAGTAACCACCCCACCACAGCACAGCGTTGACTATGAGTTCTCTATTTTGGACCACTTATGTGGCCTGCTGCTGCTGCAGCCCACCTGGCTGAAGTTCTTGCATGCTGTGATGCTATTCTGCATACAATGGTGGAAAAATCTTTTCAGAAATCACAAATATTTTCCAATTAAAACATTTAATGGCTTTTTGCAGGTTTAGTTTATTTTTTTAGCTGTGGCTGTACTAAAGAAAATGCATTTAAAGACCTAAGAGTGGTTCTTCATGCTCTATTTCAAACATAATTTGAACATGTATTTATTGTTTTATTCTTTTGCTCACATCTATTTAATCTCATGCATATATAGTCCAGCAATTTGGTACAATGCTCTTGTTTTACGTGTTTGAGTGATTAGATATTTCTCAAATTTATGGGCTGTCTAAAAACATTTTCCATCCACTGTACGTTGGTTGGAACCAGAAAGTAGTAATGGAGCTACTCTGACATCAAAAAGACATCTTTTTCCAGACAACTGCTGCTCACAGGATATTTTCTCTGTTTCATATCATTCTATGGTTGTGTGTGAGAACAACTACAATGCTTAGTTCTAACTTCATCAGGTTGTCTTGACCATGTCTACATGACTAAATTCACTGAAATACTGCCATGTGATTGGCTGAACAGGCACCTGCTGAAATAGCCAGTGAGTAGATATTTAGTGGATGAGTGAGAAATTAGGCTTAGAATAATTTTATTGCTTCAGACATACTGATAGGAAGTTAATTATGAGTTTCATGGTACTGTTCTTGAGATTAAAAAAATATTTACTTATCTGGATTTAATTAAATTATATGAAGCATGTCGAACTTTAGAAAGTTCAGCTGTAATTGAGGAAGGCAGATTCCAAAAACACTGTCAAGCATCGTCCAAGACGATCCTCCTGTTGTTTCCTGCTGCAGTTTATGAACCAGATCAGCTGCTTTTTTTACTGTAAGTTCTGATCTACTAAGTAATTTCTGAACATGGTATTTGAAGTACAAAAGGAATACAAGCCGATCATTTCAGGTGTTTAGATTTGATTGTCTCATCCACACTGCAAAAGGAAAGTGTGTGGGCTGCAGCATGTTTTCTATGTATGCCCTGTATGCATTATTTAGAGGGAATCCAAGTTGTGGGGACATTATGAAGTGAAATAGCTTTGTTATTGTTATGCAGTTATATCTGTTCAAAGTGAGCTTTTAATTAAGCTGCATCATGAAGACATGGCTTTTTAAATAATCTGCTGTAATGCAGATGGTGTAAAATGTGAAGTTCCAGGTGGGCTGCTCCAGTGCTTCAGCCATCTGCCTTTGTCTCTGAAAATGTCCAAGTGAGTTAAGGCTGTTTATTGCATGATTAAAATATTGGTAACTCTCATTTCCCTCTTCAAAATTTGTCTCAATATTTACTTTTTAATATCACCTTTGTTAGATGTTTCATTTTACTCACCTGCAACAAATTCTTTTTAATCAAAAATGGAAAGAACAGTCACCCTGTCCTTCAGCATTAAAAGCCATAACATCATCACCACCTGACCTTTTACGAAGAGAACACCGATCAAATTTCTTTCAATCCTAAAGACATTTTCATATGTAAATGGAGCAGAGAGCAATAAAAAGTGTCTTCAGTTGCTTATACAGAATGAAAATGTGGCTTTGCCAGCTAGAATACCCCCCCCCCCTCTCCCCCGCTGTAGTTATGAGTTGCACTCTAGTTTCTGAAGGCCTAAGCTCTCTTACCTTCATGTATGGATAGCACATTCCCCCCCATGAATGACTGCAGTGGATCTAAGAGGTGAAATCAATAGAGGTTTACAACATTCACCTGGATCATTTCAGTTCATGGAAAGAGCAGGATGTTGTAACGTTTAGCACACTTGCTGGTTTTACACTGCTGCCTGAAGCGCGTGTTTTCATGCTGCTGGGACACAGCTATGCTTTTGTAAGATCTCCTTTTGAAGATTTTGGAAAAAGGTGCACAAAAAGGGGCCTAAAAAGATGTAAATTCAGGGTCTTTCAGCCGAGTACCGGTACACTTTGAGCCTTTCCTCACTGTCAATGGGTTCAGGAGGGCTTGCGCACAAGAGGCGATGTAGGCCACCACAATGGCAAAGCTACCCGGGCTGGCACTCAACACCAGCCACTGACCTGTTTAAACAGCTGGAACGTTTGGCACTGGCTGCCTCCGGAGACTTGAGGGGCCACTGGCAGAGGGGTCGAGAGGAAGGAAGAAGGGGAAGCGGTGTGAGAAGAGAGAGAGAGCATGTGGAAAGGCTGGGAGGAGGGAGTCATAGCTCAGCAAGAGAGGGCCACTGTGCAGAAATGGCACGAGCAAGAATTAAACGGGTCAGTGGCAACAAGCTGAGGAGGTGAGAATGGAGTCAGGCGGGTTTTAATAGGGTCCTGGTGAGTTTAGGCGCTCGCTTCAGTCGACACCTACTCCAAATGTTTTGTTTTCATTCAGAGGGGAGGGAGGTTTGTGTGTTTTGGAGGTTTTGGTGCTGTGTGTCGGGGCGTGGAAGGTTACTGACTCTTACAAAGGAGCACTTGGCAACTTGTGGCAGGGTTTAAATTGAGATGTGGTTGTGCTGTTTTGATAGATGTGCACATTTTGCTTTAGTGTTAATTAGCATTAGGCATGTCTTATTGATTTTTAGGGTAGCAATCAAACCCATAATGAACAGTGATAAAAGGTACAGTACCCAGGTTTTTCTGTGGGAGGCTCCAGGTGAATGCTATACCTATGTTTAGTTCCCCTGGTGATCTAATGTATGATTTTTAAATGTCAGGTTCGATGTCAGGATGAATCAAAGAGGAAATGCTTTTTTCTAGCGGTGGCATTTTGCTCTGATGTTCAACAATCATGCTATGCTAGAAGAGGCAAAGATGAGCCTTTTTTCACTGACAGTGGCCTCAACAGATCAGAGCATGTCCAGATAATAACTGATGGCTTCGCTGGCTTTTAAGTGAAGTGAGCATACAGATGTTTGTTTAGCCTGCAAACCTCTACAACTTGCACTTAATTATAAAATAGGTGTCTTTGCCAAACTGTTCAGCTTGAAGTTCAATGACCAGAAGAATACATGGTCATCTGCACACCCATTTTTCACATTAGACTCCCTGATTTTACTCATAACTTTGGGTGTGTGTTTATAATGGTGTCATTACGTTAACCCAATTAACCCAAAAGTTCCCATTTATATTTCTGAACAGTCTAGGAGATTATTAACTTTTTAAAACATATTTGAAGAGCATAATCTTGTTTGAGACAGTTTACAGACAACAGTGTTTAAAGCACAAAAAAATTAGCCTTTTTTTTAGCTATTTGTCTTCAACATTGTGTGTTGGTAGGGTGACATGGTCACACAGCCAGGCATGCGGCTTATTGTCCTTTTAGTAGCAATTATCCTCACATTGTCTCTGAAGCACCAGGATGGAACACATGTGCAGAAAGAACATAACCACTGTATCGCCATGCCACCAATTCATGATTCCACCCATTGACCTCATCATTTTGTACTGAGTGAAACTGATCCCTCAAAGGAATGACTTAAAATACTGTCTTTTAACAGATATAAAGTATTACATGCATGATCCAGAAGGGTTAAGTTTTAATGACTTTTAAGCCCACTGTCCCACCAAAGGGGTCCGGCTTGGTATGAGATGGGACAGTATGCATTTTTTTGTGTTTCTAAAGGTAAAATTTGGGAAGTGTGGCAGAACGAGCCATCTTACTTTTTTGGATGCCCCCAATGGCTCCCTTATTGTAACGATCCAACCCTAATGGCAGGAGCTTGACACATGGCGATCGTTGCTGTTATTGTTTGAAAACGTCTTTACCGTACCAAACCGTTGCTTCCAACACTGAACCTATTGGTGAAAAAAAGACTTTAGAGTCTCTTTGTAAATTTATGAGTATTTTCTCCATTTGATCTTCTCCCTGGTTCTCCAAAAAAGTCTAGTTCTGATTGACTGGATATCCTGTTAAACTTTATATTTACTTCATCTATCTGTCTTTTTACGATTTACCCTCTTTTTTTATGAATTTCCTTTGTAGAGTGTTGGCTGGCTTTCCCATCAGTTTGGTGTGCATCCCTGACAAAAAGAAAAATCTAAATGGCCTCAATCTCATGAGGTCTCCGAAAAATCTCCTGAAGTCTTTTTTCATTTCTTTTTCTCTGTAGAGTGCTGCTGACACACATTTACTCCTCATTTCTGCAATTTTACAAGCCCATTCTTTTCGCAGGATCCTGTTCAGACTTCCCAGCTTTTCAATCACATTCCGTGTCAAGCACAGTTTTACCCTTAACACACCACTCTTTGTGCATTTGGCCTGACACAAATGTGCTGGATCCATTTTGGCTTCATTCTCCTCCACCTGGTTTGGGCACAGTGGCCTTAGTGGCGTCAAAGGACATCTGAATTTCTAAAAATACGTCGTTGAATTTTCCTGACTCATTGCTTCATATCATTATGTCATACCCACATTTAAGTCAGTGGATTGGAATCTCAAATCTGACCTTTGAACCCTGATAAATTCAAATAAAATTTACCTCCACATCAATAAAAAAAATACAGCAGGTAATGGGAAAGCATGAATGAATTGGGACAAAAAACAAAAAAAGGCTTCTTTTTTTTTAAACCCTCATAGTAGACATGAAGCTATTTAGCCTCAAGAGGACATCCTCAGGCACTGCTGCAATCTCCACTTGTCTGTTGCACCTTCTACAAACTCTCCAACAGCACCTGGTCCACATATCTAAAACACAAAGCCTCCAGTTCCATTCCTGAAGTGTTCTGAGTGTCACCTGTATCAACAGAGTGCTGCAAAAACTCTGTGTATGGGTGCACAGATAGTGGCAGTAGAATTTCTTAACAGCTGCAAACTCTTATTTCGCCCTGGAGGACAGCTGTAGCCATGACAACAGGATAACCAGTGAGAGAGCGAATCATTATTCTTGGCTTTGAATTTCAAAAAACTGAAATCAATTTTGTCTCGTGGCCTTGCAGTGCCATATCCTGCCAAGCAAGCCGCCGTCTTCAACCTTCAGTTTATTTTCCTAAAACATCTGAAACACAGCTACAAGTTAATTAAACTCGAACTGAACAATGAGAGCATGCCAAGTTCTTGACACTGAAATGATGGAAAATATGTGCTCAATAGTAATTTGATCCCAGCAGCGTTTTTTTGAATGACTGGGTCATGAGTGGGTCTGAGTTGTGTGGGGTCACCCCCTTTTTTAACAACACAACAAGCCCTTCAGATCCTACAGTTGCTGCAGGCTGGGAATCAAAATATTTTAATAATTTTCTTTGATAAGAATTTAGTTACATTTAAATACTACTGAATATAAAAAAAATCTGGTCTACAGCGAGAACAGATGAGTTCATAAACTCGGTGCATTAGACCAATCATGTTAATGCAATACAAGTGGAATAGATTGTACTTTTATCTTGCTGAAATAAGCAAGACCTTCACAAGAAGGTCCCAAGAAGTTGCCGTGTGTCCTGATGAATCCACATACAGAATCATCAGGCATAGTTTTAAACATTTTTCCAGTCTGTGGGATGAATTTCTGAACTTAGAAAGCAGGCAGAATGAGGGTGTGACTGCTGTGTTGTGCTGAACAAATTAGCTTTTCTAAGTTGGGACTTTATTAAGAAGGAAAAAGTAAAGCCTGAAAGCCTTCTGTAAGAAAACAAAGATGACAAGCTGAGGTAAACGGGTGTTTGATTATCAGTAGCTGTAAAATTGTTTGTTAAGAAACGAAGCTCAGACTGATTCACACTGGAAAAAAAGGCCACACAAAAAACAAATAAAACAAATAAAGTATTTTTGCTTGAAATAAACCAAAAACGGGAGCTACTGGAGCAAGCAAAAATTCTCTTTATAAGATTTCTTGAAATAAGAAAATATATTCAAGCCTTACAAGATCTTGAAATAAGTTAGAAAAACTTGTTCTTAGCTATATTTTATTAGTGTTGTGAAATTTGTGTCTCATTATAAGTTTGTGGTGCTCAAAAGTAGAATTTCCCCCCTTTTGTCTTAAAACAAGGTCAGTGAAATGATACTGTGTTGGTACTGTGATACTGTGATGTATGTTATATTAAGCATGATAAGATATTTTGGCTAGAAATTAGAAAAATGCCCTTGGATTTTGAGTCTTTGCAGTGTACTTTTAACTTACGTGCCTGTGTGGAATTGTGGCTTTGTAGGCATCGTCAGTATATGATCTACGTTGTATCATCATTTCCTGAGCACTAACTGTGATTTTGTGGTTCTCAGATTTACACCGAAGGTCCCTTTTCTATTATAAAGGGTTGAACTAGATGAAGTAAACAAATATCCGATGAGTTAGAAAGCATGAGAGATTCCAAAAGCTTAACTTTCACAGCTTTGCTGTCCATTTTTCACTAAGAGGTGAGAATATTTTAAGGGTCAGTGTGCAGCACTGTGCTGCTGTTTGTTTAAAAGCAAAAGAATGTTTATTAGCTTTTCTCTTTTTAGAATAATATATTACTGTAAAACACAAATCAATAGGCTTCAGTGATTTCATCCTGCTCCTGGTATTACTGCCTCCTCGTTTTCATAGCCAAAAACTTTGTTTCTTTTGTGATATTCATCACTCAGCTTGTTATTCAGACACTCATATCCTGTTTAAGCCCACTGGTTTAATTGTCTTTTAATTTTCTTTTATGTTTGAAGGCAGTTTTGATGAATAATGTGCAGGAGCTGCTCTGCATTCAATGTCCATCCCAAAGGACTGTTAAATGTAGAGTGGGGGAAAAACATGGGTTAAAATCGCTTCAGACAGCGGAAATGACACCCAGCAGTAGTTAAAGTCAAATACTCTTATTTGATCAATAAAGTAAATTTGAGTGGAGCAACAGGAGGGAAACCCATCTGTTCAAGTGCAGTTTAGTTGTATTTGCTTAGACTGGAATATAGATCATTACTCTGATCTCTGTTGAGGCTGTTATAGCAATAACATTTATGTGCATCATGTAGCTATTGCATCAGCATCACAGTTAAGCATGCCCTGAGGCGCAGTATAGATTTTATGCAGTGGTCACCAGCTCACAAGGGGTGGATGGATTGCTGCACTCCAAGTATAAACTGTGCTAAAAAGAACTATTTTATGAGGACACACTTCCAGGTTTTAGAGCCTTACTTGGATCTGTTTTCAATTTTTATCGCATACTTTCCTGTAATTGGGCAAAAATAATTGGTTTCAGCACCACCACCCCCCCCCTCCCCCTCGTTACAAATTCTTGATTAATAAGTCGGTAAATGAATCTAATATGGGAGTCACTTGGGTTGAACATTGAGATTCCAGTGGGGTAGCACACAGCCTCACCTAGCAGTCTGTTTCTTCTCGAATTAACTAACTCCCTTTGAATTGCACCCAAGAGAAAATAAGGTTGGATGTTTCCTCTTTTAGTTTTACCACAAACGTGAGATTAGATCAACCAAATAATCGTGTGGCTTGTTAAAAACTGAACACGTCACGGCTTGTTTTTTTGTCCCTCTGAGATTCGTCTCAGTAAGTTCATCCCCATTATCGACACAGATTATGACAAAAAGTAAAGCAAGTTCCAGTTTTTATCACTGTTGTCAACAGCTTCACAGCTTTTCTTTAGTTGTCCATTTACAGAAAGTGAGGTGATACACGTTTTGTGCAGTGACCTAAAACGTGTAACTTGTGCAGGAAATAGTCATGACAAGTTGGTAATCTGTAATCTTACATCGGCCAGGTGCTTTGATCTGATTCAATGCAAAGAATTTGTAAGTATTCTGTCTTTCCAGTCTCCCTTGACATTGACAGTATTTTGCCTGTAATGCATATCAATGAAATGTTAAAGTGAAATACCAATACCAAGCTGCCTCGGGAAATCCTAAATTTGAGTTATACAATAAAATACAATGGTATTATGAATAGAACTTACATTATTAAAAGGATGGGACACTGAATATACATAGAAATAACACAAATTAAATGATTTGCAGATCTCACAAGCCAATATTTTGTTGATATAGACTAGAAGACATGTTGAAAGGCAGGCATTACATTGATTCATAGAGATTATGCGTCTCAGAAGATAGGGGCCTGTTTACCACTGTCCATCATCCCCTGTTCTTTAAATAGGAGTCTGTAAATAACGGGGAACTGAGGGGAGAAGCTGCTGGAAAGTATTCCTCCTCTTGTCTGATATAGCTTTCTAGCTGCTCTGCTGTCCTGGGTTGTGCTCATGATTTGCATTTTATGATGTCGAATAATTTTAAATGTTGAAAGTCTGACTGAAGTTCAGTTCTGACACTGGATTTTATTTTTACTGTGAAGCCGAACTCT
>JAVQJG010158513.1:0-10480 GCA_036024015.1 Craterocephalus amniculus
ACAAAGTTAAACATTGAATTGCCATTTTAACAATTAAATTGCCATTTTAAATATTCAATTGCCACTTTGCCAATTGAATTGCAAATTGCACTTAAAGGTGCACATACGCTTCCATAGCCCCAGGGTTAAACAGAAACAATCTGAATATTTTAGCAAATCGATATTTCACTACCAATCAGAATGAAACCGATGACAGACACACTGTTTAGCAGTCTTCAACATTAGTCAGATAAGCAGAAAAAACTGCTTTCAAGTATTGTTTTGTTGAAAGTGATACATGTTAGTGACAGATTGAAGCTCATCTTTAATCATATGAAAGAAACACATCTGGTGATGTTGTTTCCTGCGGTGCAACATCCTCTTTTCCTCTAACATCTCTTGAAAATTTGTCCCATTTTGGCCTGATGGAGCTTTCTAGCCGTTAAAATGCCTCTTCATTGTTATGTTTAAAATGAAAATGCTATATTTGTCTCCCTGAAGGAAAGTGTTTTATATATTTCCTCTCCATCTGGCCATCATTTTGTTCTGTCTTTTTACTAAATGACAGTTTTATTTCTTTTATGAATTCACTGTTTCATTTGAGGTTTAGATAGAAAATGCGACAAAGAATTATTATTGTTTATTTTACAAGCATGTCTCTGATTTAACATTAGATATGATGCTTATGTGATCTTGTAGATAAAATATGACAAACAAGGTCTGATCCTTATAGTTCTGTTTTCATTTCAGACGGTGGGCCAACAACCAAGGTCAGACAAGCAATGCATATGAAAATATTTATTGATGCTTCATCTTAAACAACATTACTGAATTTATATGGAGCCACGGCTGGCCCTGGGATCATGCTACCAACATATCTGAGGATAAATCTGACAATCACAGAAAAATCTAAGGCAGATGTTAATACTGAACCAAAATGTTTGTAAACCCTGTCTTCTGTTTAATCTGTCAGTCCATCTTTTTTCACTAAAAGGAGGAGAAGGTGGAATAGATACTGAAATCTGGACAGACTGGAACAGAAGATGAATCATAAAATTTCACAAGACCCTGTCCTCCTCCTGATCCATCATCCTCCATCATCATCATATTTCCGTTTTACCTCTCATCTGTTTATTCACTCTTTTATTGGTTTTCTAGCTTTTTAGGGTTCAGTGAGGCCATTATATTTATTTTCATCTTTTAATCCATTCATCTCTTGTTTATCTGTTCCCTCTCTTTTTCAGGATTTACTCAGGAGTTACAATATCTCTCAGTTTAGTTTGATCTCTCATGTGTTCATCTGTTTTTTCATGTTAACATCTTTATTCAGGTGTTCATCTCTTCTCTTCGGAATTCAGTGAAGCTGTTATCTTTCATCTGTTCATGTCTTGGTTTAACGTTTCATTCTTCATCTGTTTTTAGTTTCATGTTTTAATCTGTTCATTCATCATTTATCTATTCTCTCTCTTTTTCAGGATTAATGTGTCATTTGTTCATCTGGTTTTGTTGTCATGTTTTCTATCTTTTCAGGATTTCCAGGAACATACAATGGATTTGTCTCACCAGACTTTAATCATTACATTTTCTTAATTTTTCTTAAACCATCCAAGAAATTACAAGACGGCTTGGAAACAACCATATTCACCCAGGTTTCTCGACCTGTCCTCCTTCTCACCTGTTATTTTTTCCACACCAACTTTTGTCTGTTTTGATAAGATTGAAATTCATGACAAAATGTTTCACAAATTTAAACTCTTTGATTGACAACTTTTCTCTTTAATCTGATTACTTCATTTTCTGTTTTCTTAGAAATTCTAAGATTGATGGAAATATCTTCATTATGACTAAGAGGTTGGGATTCATCTACAGTGGCGCCCTTCATTTGGGCTTGTCCTTCATCCTGAGCTCTAACCTTCCACGCCTCCATCAACCGCCATGTCTCCGCCCCTCCACCCCCCCTTGCTTCCTGCTCCCCCCAGCTCTACTCATCACCACAGCCAGGTTTATTTCCTTCCTGAGCCTCCATCTGGCATGCCCCCTCCTGCTTCTTCAGAATGTTGTTACATATAAATATAGCTCATATGAATATGTATTGTTTTGTGTTTTAACAAGTGTGGGCAGAGTGAGGCAGATAATGATGCAGACTGTATTCATAGGTCTCTTGTCTAAACTGATGGTCAGTCTGGATTTGGTTATCTCAGTCAGTCCCGCATTTAAATCTACTCATGGAGTATTACAGAAGATGTCCAGGAACTATGTGTATACTCATCAATACAATGTCTCTTCTCTGTCATTCAGTGTATTTTACAGCTGAATTTATTTGTGATAATAAAACAAAATAAATGCAGGAAAGAAATTGTAAAAAGAAAACTGGAGCAAAATGGAAAGCAACAGGATCTTAAATAAGTAGCTTGAAAGATTAATATTATTAAATACATAAACAGGAATGAATCAAATCAAATCGATTGATTAAATTATTTAATTAGATATAAAGAAAACAAAGGTCAAAAATGGTTTGTGTCAAATTTGAAACAACAGGTTAATGAACCTGTTGAAAAATATACAAGTCATTTTCTAAATTATTGTGTACGTGTATTGAAGGTAAATTCTGGGGGATGGTGGCTCAGTAGACCCATAGGTGGGGATCCCTGCAAGGTACATTAGAAAAATCTTAATTATTGAAAAGTGCTCTTAAAATGGTGTAAGTGACTGACTTTTTCATATTAAATTTAAAAAAAACTTAATATCTTAATGAATTTAGATTGGATACTTGCAAGCCCAATAAATATTCTTAACATTCTTAAATCAGCAACAGATGGATTTTTCTATAGAAAAATGAACAAACTCAGTACAACCAGATTGTTTAAACTGGATTCCTAATGGCCCTGGTGGACTCAGGTTTTAGTAGGAGTGCACTAATATCTGTACATTATTTTGTATAAGAAATCACACAAACCATAAGTGAGATCAGCCTGACTCTACAAAGTTTTCTATCCTTGTTTGAACGACAGTGGCTGGACATCTTTGCTGTAGTGATATTGTTAGTGTTTGGGGAATTTGTGTTTAAAGAGCTTTAAACTAAGACCACTGACACTACCTGTCTTGTTTGGACACACCTTCCCATTATATCGGTGGTGTGTTGGCTCCTGAGGACAGTTGCAGTCCCCTGAGAACTGGTGGGAGGGTTGATATTTTCATATGCCTGTCATATAGATGCACCTATAATGAGTAAGGCAGGTTTAGCTATAGTTTATCTGGCTGAGTTCAGTGCAGGTTTCTCTTTTCTCAATTTTAGGCTCACGATTCGATTGGATTCTCGA
Organism: Craterocephalus amniculus; assembly: GCA_036024015.1. NCBI lineage: Eukaryota > Metazoa > Chordata > Actinopteri > Atheriniformes > Atherinidae > Craterocephalus > Craterocephalus amniculus. The sequence continues at coordinate 3,300 of JAVQJG010158513.1, forward strand.
TTTCTTTCTCTTCTTACAGCACAGAAGTCTGGTGATGATCAAATGAATTTCACCTAATCTGTATATTCCGTGAAAGATCAGATTCTTGCTGGGTCTTTCAAAAATAACCCAAACTATCATTTAATAAAAGCACTGCAGTTTTCTAGTGCTTCACAAATTTGTTTTATAGCTGATTCATTCTGAAGAATGATGTCATTGGGCAGCCTTATGTAGAGTTTGAATAAATTTGGTGAACCGAGTACATGAGCTATTCACACATGCACCTTTCAACACCTGCAAGGAAACATCCTCTTATAAATGTAAAATAGAAACCGGTCAAGAGTTTGCAATTAAAGCTAACCCCGGCCAGATGTACTTTCAGCATTACTGAGAGGCAGTTTCAGCCTTGCTACGAGCTTCCAGTCTTGAATAGGGATTAGTCCAAATGGAATTTGGCTAGATGCAAGTGAGATCTGTCAAGACAGCGAATATGTAACTTATGTCTCAGATGGCACATCTTAGCAGTGTGCTTCCTCCACTCAGTCCTCACTTGTTTTGAATTTGTAGAACTGGAAAGTAAACTAGTAAAACCCAAGGTCGTTTTAGGTAAAAGCTTGAGTCATTTTTTTTCAGATTTATCTTAATCTGCACTATAGATAATCTCGCTGTCCCTCCTCAAGGCTGAACGGAGGGACTAAGATTGTGCAAAATGATAAACTGGAGGGAGGAAAAGGTTTGGAGTGAGGAATGTTGGGGGCAGATGGTGCACTGGAGACTTGATAGATTCAATTTTATGGCTAAGCAGAATTTCAAAATTCATCACATATGGGGTGGAGATCAGGGCGAACTTGCCTCCTGCACATTTTTTTTTCTCCTGATGTGAACAAGTGGCGGTGAAAAAAAATAGAGAGATGATACACAGCCCCTCCCCTCTCTGAAAGCCTGATGGCACACAGGAAAAAATAAATAAAATAAGCACATTTACAGCAATACATTTCACAGGTTTGGATTCGGCGTTAAAGGATTAGCATCTGCAGATGAACTAACTGACTGGATTAGTGCTCTTGTTGCCTAATCTGAAGACATTTTCACACACACACTCACAAAAACATGGCAAGGCAGTCATGCCTCAGATCCCATTCGAGCATTGGTACAAAAATTATTTTCTGTGATTAAGCAGTCATGGAGCGTACTGTTTATTTTCCCCAACACTCTCCCGGCAAAAAATAGATCAGCGGGGCGGCGTTTATTTCTGCCAAAGCCAAAAAGAAAAAGGCTGCAGGAAACCGTGTGTGTGAGGCCAGCTACTATCACAACCTGAACAACATGATTCTGTGCTCAGTGTAATCCCGGTGGATGATGAGTGTGTGTCTTAGTGTGTGTGATCGTGTGCGAAGCATGATTGATTACTGAAGTGCAAACATCAATTCAGCAGAAGGAACCAGATGAGAATGTCTTCTCCTCCATTTCACTTCATATCCGTCTCAACCTGTTGGCGTGACTCCTGTCTTCCCGCCCCACGTAGCCATGGAGACGTGGTGCGTAATTAAAAATATCCTCCCTCCTCTGGCTATTCGCATAGTGCAGCCAATTAGCAGCTGGTGGATCTGTCTGGATTGATGTTGGGTGTTGGCACTTGTGCAACACGTTTGCTTCCTAGCGTGTTTTTAGGTGCATGCCTCAGACAGTGAGCAGGTAGAGAAAAGAGTTCGACTGTGTGCAATTTCGACACATCTAAACCTGCAATTAAATTACTGCACAAGTTTACTTTTTCCTTAACAGAGTGGGTGCATTTGTTTGAGGGTTTGTTTGTAGGCTTATAAGTTGTGCATTTTGCATGTTTAATGAGAGGTCTAAATTTTGCTGTTATCCGTGGAGGTGAAGCGGCGCGGAGTGCTTTTTCTGCTTTGTTAAAGCAAAGCAACAACAAGCTTTTGCTGAGATTACTCCCCTATGCCCTGAAATTCAACGTCTCTCCTTCTGCTTGTAATTCAAATATTCCATTTTTGTCAGCTTGAATCTTGTTCTTCGCCACCTTAATCAAAGCTCTGCAAGACAGAAAGCTTGTAAGAGTCAAATGTTTTGTTGTTTACTAATCATGGTGGGGGTTTCATACGTCAGTCGCAGCACCCCTGATGGTACTGTTGGTGTGTCTAATTAACACTCCTGTGTGGTGCTCATGCTACACACAACCTGTGCTGATACCTCTCCTGTGACAAACATATACTGTCAACAACATTTTATAGGGAATGCTTTTTTTTAATTTTAAATGCTAACGCTCAACATTCGTCTTGTTGGTTTCGAGATGAGAGGCAGCAGGTGTTTCAGGGAGACTCAGCAGGTATGACACATTGATGCCCAGGGGTCCTGCTCACGTTGATGGGCCCACATGCATACTGCCACACAGAAACAGATGGATTAGAGAATGACAAACCCTGGCAGCTGATAAAAATTAAATGTCTGTCTGCTATTTTAATGTATTTTTGTTTTAAAATGATCCCCTCCGTCTGCTGGAAGACTGAATATCAAGTTGAGATGTTTTTCAGGAAAGATGCTCCTGGAACTGTGTTCGTGCTTTATGGCATGTTTTATCACATCGCACTGAACAACTTTAGCTACAAGAACACAAAGATGGTCTGGGTGTGTACCTGTGCTCTGCGGGGATGTATTTTAATGGCTCTTTGTGAGTATATTTGCGTGTGTTTTTGCACTCTTACCTGTACCTTCACCAGCTCGCTCTGACCCCACTGACACAACGTCCCTGGCTCTGTTCCAGGTAGCCTGCAGTACCATCCTCGCTGCTGCATGGTTTCACTTATCTCCACAACTCGCTGCTCAATGGTCATTTTCTCCCTTCTCTCTTGGCACAGCTTAAATTTAGGAAGCTCAACCCTGTTTTCATTCCCAGGCTGTTTCACCCTGACATTTCGTCAAACCTGGCCAATAGATAGGCACAAGATAACTTTTAGTGTCTGTGTAGTGCTGGACTCGGTTTGCAGTTAAGTTTTCAGTATTGGACTGTGACGGATTTGACAGTTCTATTAAAGAGTTGAGGCATGATACAGATTTCTTGCCCAAATAAGGAATATAGTGAATGAACTGGTTCTACACAGTAATCTTTTCCCACTAAAGCTTCTACTGGCAGGATTTTGTCTGAAAGGTAAAGCATAATAATGTACTCCCTCCACCTCCCTCTTATAGATCACATCATGATGATTCACCCATATGCATCTTTTATTCATATACCTACATTAAACAGAAATGTCTGATTTATTTGCATATTGGTTCTAACAAATGTAGCTTTTGCTACTTTTTTGTTGTTGTTGTTTTTTTCCGGTGGAGAGCAGAAGGCTGCAGGATACTGAGTAAACAAACTGTGACTTTCAGCTCAAACTGTTTTGCTGAAGGCAGCGTCACCAGTTTGCTGTGAGACTCTTCTTTAGCAAGTTCAGCCAACATCAACAATAGGATTTGTTTTTTTGCAGAAGTTTAGGAAATGTGTGAAAAGAGAATTTGTGAGCCATTGTGAAACTAATGAAACTCATTCTGAACATAATAAAGATAAGCAAAGCTTAATATAATTGTATATTACAGCCGGTAACTTCCTCTATCTGTCATTGGGTATCTCTGCACACATAGGAACCTGTGTGCATAGGTACGTAAACACACCTGTTTTTTTCTTTTATAGATGACAAAGGCTACCTAATGTGCATCTATGTTGGCTCTGAAAAGAACAGGCTGGCAAAGCAGACAATGTTCCCCATCTTATCTGTCATTTATAGATCTTGCTGTAAGGTTTTTATCAAAGTAGCTAACATATTTTGCATGTATTCTTTTGCCTTTTGTATGCTGATGATGCTGTGTTTTTTATGCTCTGAGTGGCTGCTCGGATATTATTTTACAATATCTGATCAGTGTGTCACCTTTAATTTATCTGCTGCTTTATTTTGTTTGCAGCAATCTGCAGTTTGAGATACCTGCTACAGCACATGGGAATAATACACAGCCGCTCAGCATGAACGCTCCATGCATCAACAATTAGTTTGTCATCAGGACTGAAAGGCAATAAATTAGATACCTGGCTACAGATGATGCATTCATGTTTGCTAATACTCATTGATTAAAAGGATAGATCTGTTTTTCTAATTTTGTTATTGTGAATGTATTCCAAAAAAAGACCAACTTAAGGTCACCACTGAGCTTCATTCGATACAACTAAAAATGACCAACCAGACCACAAATCAGGGGGTAGCGATTGGGTGAGACCTATGAAAAACATACTAAGGGAATTGCAAAGTCAGCCTACGATCACCTTAAAAAAATATCAAGTTTAAAAGATCTGATGCCTCAGTAGGACCTGGAAAAAATAGTCTGTGGTTTTAACCTTGGCTAGATTTTTATAAAAGTGTCTTTACATGTCTACCAAGCAACTGCAGCTTATGCAGAACTCTGATGCTCCAGTTCTCCTAAGTCCAAGAAAGTGTTTCACATCAATCCAGCTCTCAGGTCTTTACATTGGCTGCCTGTCTTAAAATCTATCAGAAGATGGAATTTAAAATTCTGTTACTGGTCTATAAAACTGAATGGTTACCAACTAAAATGGATCAGTGACCTCTTGATTGAGCAGCAGACCCCTCAGGGCATCTGGATCAGGTCCTTTATCAGATCCCAGAGTCAGAACCAGACATGCAGAAGTTGCATTCAACTTCTATGCTCCACATTTCTGGAACAAACTCCTAGAAAGTCTCAGATCAGCTGAAATGTTTAGTCTTCATTGACATAGTTTTCATTTAAAAGTTCGGATTTGTAAAACTTCTTGTAAGGTTGAATGTTGTTGTTGAACTTCATCATGTTTTTAATCTGTTGCCCTTCCATGGTTTTAGATGTTTTTTGTTTGTCAATATGTTTGTTGGAAGATGTATTGTCAAAATGAATTTCCCTATTTTGAAAATGTTAAATTAAAACTTATTCCAAACATTTCTCAAAGTAATTTTTTTGTTTTCAAGTTTTAAGAATTCAGACCTCATCTAAAATTGTAAATATGGAGGGGCACTGTGGCTCATGAAGAGAGGCAGTCGTCATGCTGATCGATTTCAGGCTGGCTCTGACTACATGCTGAAGTGTCCATGGGTAAAACACTGAACCCTACATTGCCTCCTGATGGGTCTACAGCTTGTGTGTGAAAGGTTAAAAGCACTTTGTATGATTACAACAGAAGTGCTGAGTGAATGTGACATGTTGTGTAGAAGTACTTTGATTACATTATACATCAGTCACTACACATATGAACAGAACACAGTTTTTGACCTGTTTATTGATAAAATAATGATTTGAATAATGATTATAATAATACTGTTTTCAGTTTCCACATTTTGTAAGATTGGGATTTGTCTTCCTGTTTTTAGTTTCTGGTCATTTTAAAGATGACTTTCTGATCTCAAAAATCTACATTCCAGTCTTGTTTGATGGCACAGTGATATCTATTACGTGCATTTCTGGAGCTTGTGCTGTCTTTGTAGCCGAGTTCCGCATTGTACACCACTTATAAATACTAAGTAATAATATAATAATTCATATCACATGCTAGTAAACAGATATAAACATGCCAGCCTTTTTGAACGTGCATCATGGCCGATTCAGCAAAGGAACCCAGTAAGACATTACCAAAGGAACAGAGAACGAGAGATCAAAATAAGAGTCAAAATAAGTATTTTACTGGCTGGAGAGAGCTCACAGTACAGGTGGGATTTGAGATGGATGCTGGATGAGCTGCTGATAGGCATATGCGCTAAGAAAATCTACAAATGTTCTGTAGTGCATCTTCAAACTTTATTCCAGGCAATTTTCTTATATGAAAATAATAAATGAGTAATCATGTATTCATAGCTCATAGTGGAAGAGGAAATCAGACTCTTGCAGTATGCACACAATTTGACATTAACTAAGGTTTTTAAACAATAACCACACATATGCAAATAAGAAATGTATATGCACATTTTGTGGATGTACTCACAGTTTTAGTCATCAAATTGCATGTAGTTCATATGAATGTGGCCTCAGGTATCACATCATCACAGATGGTCACCTTCAGCATTGGGTTCACTGTGCATTTGTTGTGAATTTGTATTTTTCTAAGCCAAGCTGCATTGTGTGTATCATAAACCTGAACATCATCTTTTAATACACCTGACCAAGTGGCTGTGAAACTGTGAGTTAAATTTTTAGTAAACATTAAACCAAGGAAATTAAAAAAATGGTCCTTTTTATGAGCCTTTTGCTGTTTGTTTATAGGTGAACAAAATGACAATTACAGCAGTTTCTGTCTAATATTGGCATGACCGGAGTAACAGAGCACTTATCCCAAAGGACACCGAGTGCACAGACACCAGGGACTGTGATAGAATGCAGGACTGGATGCATTGGGGAGAGAACATGTTGGGAAACCAGAGGAGTCATTGTGTTTCTGTTGTTGCTAACACTAAACCATAATGTGAATAACAGAATTACACCTGCTAAATATGTTTTCATTGTAAATGCGAGCATGTTATTGCAAGTTGGCGTTAATATAGTGCACAGCTGTGCCTGAGAACAGCATCACAGAGCTGTAAGCGTGTTGTTTTTGGCAATAGTTGAGTTCTGATAAAACATCTAATCTGACTTCTGCAGCCAATATTTGTCAGTGCAATCAGTTCAAAATATTTTTTTTATATTAGTCACAACTCATCAATAAACAAAGTGTTTGGTTGGACGGAAGGTAACGTGCAACCTCTTTTAACAGATACATGTATTCACAAACCTCCTGCTGATGCTTCTAATACCTTCAAACCAGAATCATGATGACAGAGAGCCAGAGCATGGCAAGTTGTTCTCCTTTGACAGCCAAAAATGAATCATTTAAAGTGCTCATTTGTGGCCTCACAAAGCGGTGTTTTCTGGACTATTAGCTACACAAGCAGCATTAAGCAGATGAGGCCGACTCTCCTCATATCTCACCACTCGCCTGAGGCAACACACAGAGGGAGAGGCTTCAAAGTCTTCAGATAAGGAGATAAACACTTCACGGTGAACTTGAGGCACCTTGATAGTTTTGAAAGGAGCAAAGGATGCTATGTGGACGCAGCAGCTTGCCCTCCGCTTGATCAGTTCCACAACTATCTGATTAAGATAAAGTAAATAGTTGATTATGCATGAACTTTTATGGA
>JAVQJG010158515.1:0-10331 GCA_036024015.1 Craterocephalus amniculus
ACACAATAGGCCTTGAAGAATTGGACTTGAGATAATTGTGTTGCTATCCCATTTCATCTGGAATGCAATCGGTTGGTGCTCGCAACAAAGCTCAGGGTGCCCGCTTTTATACACACACACACACACACACACACACACACACACATTCAAACACAGATGGGGTAGGTTTTGGCAATTGCCATACTGTAATTATTTCCCACTTTATTCATAATCATCATCATGAAAATTCCCCACCACAAGCTCCAGTCTACACTCCTGGCCCCGCCGTGTCTGTTTGATGTGTTGTCATGACGATATGGCAGCAATATGGTGACTGCCTGGGGCCCCGCGTTGCTGCGTACGACTGTGGGTAATTAATGGCCGAGCCAATATGGCCGAACACCTGCTCTGGCAAGCCCTGCCGGTCATCTGGGCTGGCAACCCCCGCGACCTCTCGACAAACGCCAGGAGGGAGGAAACGGTCGGGTGGCGACTCGTTAAAGTCGCAGGATGGTTGTGTTGGAACAGGTGGAAGGTGTCAGGTGCAGCATCCAAGAGGGCAGATTGACAATTTTCTGACTCATTTGTAAGCGTTGCAGACTTTGAGCTACAGCTAGAGAGCGAGGCTGTTTTCTACAAACAATAAGGGGCCAAAGCATGTGCAGAGTGTCTCTCATGTGGTTTGGGAGTTTCTGTCCGAATTTATGAGTGTGGCAACAGTGTTTTGCTCCCATTCAGGCAAATGTGAGAAGGTTAGGTGATTAGAAAACTGTGTTTTTTCCCAAAGGTGGTGGGTGGGTTGAGGTTTGAGTTCATTTTAACTCTGACACCAAACTAGTGACACAAAGATGGAAAACACTGATGAAGACATTCCTCAGATGGGAACAGAAGATCTCTTGGAAATCAGTCACAAGGGCTGCTCTATTGTCAACTTCAAGCTTTTACACTACTTTACAGCTGTAATGTGCTGCATTTGAACAACAATATCTCTAATTACTCCTCATATTCTTAAAATAGTAAGAGTAATTTAATTCTAATGTATTTAATTAAAGGGACAGTATGCATGATTTTGCATCTTTCCAACTTTAAGATTGGTTTGAATGTATAGATGGTATAGTTATGTTTAATAGAAGCACTCAGAGAGCACACACTTCCACCAAGCCATTGTCATTTCTTTTTTTACCAACGGTTGTGGGCATTACTTTTCCAGTTAGAAGCTCTTATGGCAAAATGATCTCTGTTTCCCCATTGGCCGGTGGTCATGTGACCATGACCAGCTTGCCAGTGAAAACAAACCCTGCATCATGTCTGTATGTAATTGTGCAACTTGCTCTCATAGTTTTAAGTTTTTCTCAAGTTTTGATAGAAACGGATTTATGTCATCCATTTAAATTGATCCCTTCAATGCCAAGGCTAGAAAAAGATATGTGGATAAGCTAGTGGCTATAGGACTGATGATTGTCCTTATGTCAGATTGTGAAGGAGCTACCAACAACAAACACTGAGAACTTCACAAAAACCTCTTACAGATGTTTTGTGTCAATTACATTTAATGGTCTTTTTGGTATCATCCATACAAAAACAAGCATAAGTTTTAAACTGTAATATGATAAATGTTTTATTTTCCAGTCACAAAATGATATGAACAAATTGTTGAATATTTCAAAGGACTCCAATGTGTACCGTCAGCACTGGCATGCTTAGACGCAAGCCAGTTGTCAGATCTTTCTGAGTTTTTGTGTCTTCTTAGTAGTTTGAAGAACAATTTCTTGATGTCCGTGGATGCAACTTTACAGGTCTTGTTTTAGATAAAAAAGAAATAAAAGCAAAATCTGTGAGAATTGATGCTGAAAATTCAATGGTGTAATGTTTGGTACTGTATTTGTTTTCACCAGGAAAGGCGTGCATGGGCCAAACTGATGTTCCTAGATGTTTACTGCTGCCCAGCTACAGTATATAATCCTTAGCACAAAATTCCTGCATCCAGGCGGTGATCCAGATCACCCCCAATATCTAATCACTTGTTGGTAATAACATTAGATTTCCTGAAATCAAAAATCCATTCATTATTTTTTCATGTTGGTTGCTAACAGACAAACGGAACCAAACCCTCAAAAATACATAGTGTAGGTGTTCATTAATTACCTCATAATGTAAGTTCTTATATTTGGAATCAAAAGGGTTTTAATTTGTCAAAATGATGTTATGATGTGAGGATAAGTTAGCATCTGTGACAAGGCTTGCACTGAAATAAGCCTACATAGACAACAGTCAATTTAGTTTTACATTTAAATAACTATTGCTCTATAAGGGGCTACTTTTTAATTTTCCGCTCCAGGTATTTCAGAGCCTGCACTTTTTGTTTCTACAAAAGAGGGAGAGTCAATATTCTAATCTTGAGCAAATAATATTTAAAAAGGTACATATTTTTTATTCTCTGAATACTAAACCTGCCTCTTATTTCAAACAAGCAATCCTTTACCAAATCCTCCACTTGTGCTGCGTCTTTGGTTAAAGTTAGCTCCTTACAGATGGGGATAGACAAACAGCTGTTTCATCCAATCACCTGTTAAATGTTTGTCCTTTTCTAAACTATTTTTATGGAGGAGTTTCCAGATGGTTCAGAGTAGAAACCATCTGGGTCGTCAGCTTATATTAAGCCAATGAGCACCAGGTTCTCCTGCTTTTTAAATCTGGTGTCTGTAGTGACATCCTGATGGTTGTGCTCCCTTATTAATGTATAATTATTTGTTGTATCTTTGTGAAGGATTTAATTGTGTTGAATGTACAGTATTACCCATGTTTTATTTTGAAGGGTCAAAGCAATAGTCCTGGCCTTTCAAAATAAAACACCAGAAATACATCGAACACAAGATTAAATCCTTCACATCTTTGGATAAGATTACAGCAGAAAATCCTACAAGTTGTGGAAAACAGACCTCAGATTCTCCAAACAAAAAACAGATCCTGCTGTTTCATGGAGACACTTTTAAATAGTTTTCTGAACCAAACTTTAAGACATGTTAACAGGCATTGATTCAATAAATTACAGTAGGTAGTTTTTCCTACACAATAATATTACGATAGAGAGTTTCCACAGCAAAATTGGCTAGATTTTTTATTGTTTCTTTGTTTTTTTTAATGATTGTGGATTTTACTTTCTCTACTGTGTAATGCCTTATTTGAACCTGACCATTGTCGTGGTGCTGAGCTCAGGCATACTTGATTAATCAATTTGTCACTAATGAAAGATAGGAAATAAAGGAGCTGTAATAAGTTCAGGAAGTAGCGGAGTTGTGCAAAGAGCCCATTGGATTAAATGAAATGAAAAAAACTTTATTAATCCCAGAGGGAAATAACAATGTTGTATGAGGTTTGCTTGCTTTTATTAAACAGAAATAATAGGCCTTATTTTTCTGTCTTGCCTCAATCTTGAAGAAGCCTCACAGTGAATGGCCAAAATGACTGTAAATTTACACTTTCCAAGACGGATAGATATGCAAACACTGAATAATCTTAGCTTCCATAAAAAGTAGAGTCTGCTCTCTCCATTGTTTTAGATGCCGGCTGTATTTCCAGTCTAGTCTGAACTCCAAGGTACTTGTATTTCTTATATTGATAATTTATGTATATATCTATAAAATAAAGTCCATCAGACACTTAGAGGTTCAGAAGCAGTTGTTGACACTGTGTGAGTGATAGTGAGAGTCACTATGCCTCTGACTGATCATGCGCACTGGCTACTTGGCCTCAGGGATATCCCTTTGACTGACTGGTCAGCGTGCATGTTTTTCACCCGGGAATCAGTCCCCGCCTGGGCCCTCCTTTGTCTTGCCACAACTGTATTGCAACCAAAGATGGCCAGAAACAAATTTTTGACTGTCATAAGCTTCGGCTGATCATCCTGCAATGTCTGTGATGGCTGATACAAACTGAGTCTCCTTGCCAATGAATGGGAACTAAGCACTGAATGACATGTTGATAAATGGAATGCTGTTTTGTTCCGTGAAAATCAAAGCAGACCTGAATGGTGAAGATGGATGAAGCTAAACAAAGCCATTAGCTAAGAACTCAGAATTGAATCTCTTTTATACTAAGAATTCGAAAGAACAAAGAAAAAGAACCAAGTGGCTGAAGAGCTACATGGTCTGATGAAGAGAAAATCTCCAGTAAGCAGCAGTTTTATAGACCAACGTGTCTTGTGGATGTCAGAGGAAAATGGGAATACTGGTTGGAGATGATAGAAAGACAACAGGAAGTCCAGTAAGCACTGGTTCCAATCAAGGTATGCAGAAAATCAACTCTAAAGACACATCATGTCCAACCTTGAAGCAAATGGGCAACAGCAGCAGAAGACCACTGGGTGTCCCTCCTGTCAGCTTAGAACAGGAAAGTGAGGCTACAATTCACACAGATTGAACAGAACAGGACAACAGAAGATGGAAATGTTGACTGGTCTGATGAGACTCACATTCAGCTCACTCTCACTTTCAACTCCAAGTGGTAGGAGTCTGGATTTGGTAAAAATTAGATGAAAAAAATGAGAATGTCTGCATCAACAGCTTAGGCTGCCTGTGCTATAATGGTGTGGGGATATTTTCATAATAATTTTCATCGTCCTTTGTAGGGCTTGTTAGGTGTAGCGTACTGTAGTGTAGCATGTAATACTGGTGGATTCAACTTGTAGCCAAAGAACCAACCAATCCCGTTATGTAGACAATGAGGTCATGGCAAAATGGCTGGTCCCTGTCCGTCTGGCTAGCTGAAATTACAAAATTAACTTGGTCATATTTGTGGTTTGAACTATTATCAGGGCAGTTTCAGTGACAAAAATGATATGTTTCATATCCACTTTATTAAAGATTTTTAAAAAAAGGTAAGTATGGGGAGTTCTGTTTCATCTTCAGAGCCTGTATTGAATAATCCAGGAAGTATGTATCAGGATTTGGATCACTTCAGAGGACTGGATGTCCTAGCCGTACCACATGACTGGTTTGGAAATCATCTTAGATCTCAGCCCCATCTCTGCCAAACAGAAGAGTGTTTTTAAAGGCTGAAAAAGTTTAGCAAATCTTTGTAATGCCTAAATATGGCCAGGGTAATGCCCAATTCTTGTAGCTCGGGTGACTGAACTGTTGGCTTGTAAAAGCTGAGGTTAAAAAATGTATTTATCTTTTTTATCAAGCTCCCGCAGGAATCAACATTAATCTAACTTAATCTCATGCATATAATAAAATGTAGCGTTATATACTCATTACAATATACACTATCTTTAGAAATAAGTTAGTTAGTAAAATTATTATCAAGTTAGTCACTATGGTCAGTTAAAGTTTTTTAATGACCATCACTGACACAAAATGCCGTATTGGATGGATTGCAAAATCAAAACTAAGAAACAAACTGATGCTAACAAGAAGGATTACAATGACGAAACTTGGGGAAGAACACAGGACAGCAAGGGACACAGCATATGTGTGAACAGGACATAAACAGATCATAGGTGATACCAATGCCAGAGAGACTAAGAGAGACACTTAAACCCTAACAAACCCGCTTTCTTCTCCCTCCGTTTGCCCTGCTGCCCTTTGTCCTGCTCAGTCTCTGAGCCTCGCCCTGCAATTCTTTCTTAATTTTAAAAAATAATTTGGATTTTATGATTCTTCACTTACAGAGCAGCTTTAATTGAAAGGTTTGATGGTACCATAATAGGACCGTCTGAAGATTTTACTTGATTATCCCAAACTTCAACTCTATGATTACCTTGAAATTCTTTAACAAACCGCCTTTGTCTTCTGCAAAGTAATGTTTCACTTCATAAGACATAAGCAGCAAAAACTGAACCTTGACAAACAGCCTTCGACACAAAGTGCTGAAAACAGTCACGTAATTAGTTTCTTTCAGCATCAGTAAAGAATTTTCCCTCTGTGTGTTTCCCTTTATATTTTCATAAAGTATTTCAAGTGTTCTCCTTTCTGTTGCGGAGGCTGCAGCATTAATAAACACACATTTCTGGACTGCCTTGTATTTTGGGGTCAGACCTTTGCCCATCAAACAAAAGCATTTGTGTACCAATCAAGATGTGAGCTTTCCTTTGTGCTATTCAGTTTTCACATTACAAACTCATTTTCTGTGGCGCATTTCTTTGACCCAACGCTGCATGCCTGTTTCTGTGCTGATAATGGTTGGTGGACTGAGAGCAGCAGAGAAATTCACCTTTTTTTCTTTCTCACAGTTTTACAAGCCAGAATTTTTTATATAATATGATTTGTTCATCAATAAAAAACAACAGTTGCTAATAGTTTGTAAAGTGAGAAGTAATATGCGTTTATTTCTGCTTGCATTATTCGAACTCCAATAATCAGCTGATTAAATAATTGTTATTCTATAATCTCCTTTTTATAAGGCTAACCAGCATAATCAGGTCATATTTCTATTCAGACTGGATAAAGCAAAGGGAGATTATGTAACTGAAGGGGCTGCAATCAGATATGTTGCAATCAGATTTTATTATTTACCCTAACAGATATCAACCTAGCTCAAAAAGCATTGTTCTGTGGACTATTTCTTTGTTGTAATAATACCTTTTGGCAACAGGCTAAGACCCAATCTCAATTCTTCGCTTTAGTCCTACGCCTTTGCCTTTAAACAGAGTGTGAAGGCAAAGGGTTGTTTTCAGCCCTGTGAATTGAGACACCCCTCTGTCTGTCTAACCTGGACCATATCAGGAGTCCGGCCGGCTCGTGGATCGCTGTTTACAATACATACATACCCAAACAGTGCTCACAAACGAACAGAGAAAAGAGCCACACTCCAGCCTTATAACCACAGAAATGAAAATGGTGTGTTTCGTTACAATATACATAATTTTCCTGAATCAAAACCTTTATGCAAATTAAATCACTACTTTTATTTTCAAACCGTGGGGCGTTCAGACGGCGCATTTTGCCATTATGGGTAAACATCTAACTTATCATAGAGTTTTTAATAACTGTTAACCATTTATAACGCTTGATATTTACAAAAAGGGAATGTTTTTGTACAAGTCTTTGGGTGCTATGTTTGTTTCCTGCTTTAAAAACTCCTCCTACCCCTTTGCCATGAAATCAGCATCCGAAAACCCTACACTGGAAGGGGTATTCACCCCTTCCCCTTGATCCAAAAGAGAATCGAGACACACTTTCATCTCTCATGAACGCGCAAAACGGAGGGGAAAGGCAAGGGGGAAAATTGAGATTGTGCCCATGTATTATAATATCGGAAAGCCTACTTATTTCCCTCTTAGATTTCTCTCATTTGTAGGGAAAATGGAAAAATGCCTGTGAAGGATGAGCAGCAGACTGGAGTATGTTTGTTGTGTCCATGAAAAACTTACTCAATCTTCTATGGCAAACAGCTTTTACCCTTGTTTAACCCTTGTTTGTTTTAAAATAGTTCAACTCAACTTTGCTGCTCAACACGCACACGCATTTCCTTACAAATGTGGCTCCATTTGAAAGAAATTGACGAAAGTTTTTCAGCGATATGAGATTCTTTGCAGAAGAAAAATCCAGACAACATGAATTTCCTGACTTTTTGTATGGACCTGACAGCAAAAACCAGAAGAAGACAGAGAGAAGGAGGCAACACCAATAAGGAGCAAAAGCTGAAACTGAAAGGTTGAATTTCAGAAGATTAACACCACCTCTGATAAAGTAATTGATTGTTTTTATCTTCAGAGCCTTTTTTGTGAGTGTTCTGCTACACTGTGGAGCATCGTAGCCTTTACTCACTGTGAAGTGCATGACAGCGGCCCTTTTTACACAGAGGCCACCCTTTAGCTCATTTAAAGCGTATAGCTCTAATGTGTGTTCAGATATCTTGTCGGCACAGCAACATGCCCCACCTTGCAGGCACAAGACCCTTTTTACCTCTTGACTCAGCTTTGTCTCCAGACTTGTAGGAAAGGCAAAACTATTATAGCTATGCTTACATCAGTCTGAGTTATTATGGGCTACAAAAGTAAAAACCAACAGATAGGTGACATTTAATCTCGCTATCAGGTTTCTCCTCTTATCTTATGTCCTGTTTTTGTGCTTCATGGATGCAGAGCATATTAGTCAGGATTTTGTCTCTTGCCTCAGAGATGCATTGTAAATCTTTCACTAACGTTCTCTTTTTTCTCCGTGTAGCGGAGGCACTCATCCTTCATTTCTTTTAACAACACTGAGAAGGTTTTTCACGCTTTTATTACTTCCAGACTGAATTTACTTGTGGGCCAAACTTTAATGAGATTTTCTGACTGGTACACTTGATCTAACCTTGCTCAGCTTCAATACGCCGGTTATCTTTTAAGGATTCTCCGGGGAAAAAAAATTGTTTCATTTTTTTTCATCTGATATTTCACATTGATTCAGATAAATATTTGTGTCTTCCTATTTCAGCATAATTCAGACGTCATTTTTTTACTTTGAACAGACAATTATCCTATTTGTGGCTGTATCCCCATGTCCATGTGAACAATTGAAATAAAAACAAAACTAAAATCATACGACTATTTAGGTTGATCAGTGTGGTAGAATTATATATATTTTGTTTTACTTATTTTAGAGCATCTTTGCTTTATTATTAGTTATGATTGTTTAAAGTATTTTATTTGTTTCAACCACAGATTTCTTTGTTTCTTCTGTCTTCACCTTCTTTTGTCCCCTTCTTTCTCTTAGCTGTAAGGTTTTTTTTTTCTTTTCTATCCTCTTATCCATGCCTCTGCACATCTCCTCCCTGTCGGAGCCCCTTCCACATCCTGTAGGGGTCACTGTGGCTCTTCTTTAGCTCCGGGACCCCCTCAGTGCAACTGTATCCCCTGTAGTGAAACGCCTCCCAGGCATCGTTTTCTTGGTCAGAGTATAAAATGTTTTTCTTTTTGTTTTTTGTGCATAATGGAGCTGGAGAATATTAACGGAGCAAATATCTGATTTCATGCTAAAGAAAATATCTGATGTACGGAGGGGAATATTAAACATGTCTCCTGGTATTGTAGTTTTTAGGGCGACTTGGTACTAAACAAAAAGAGCCACTTGTGCAGGGAGTAGAGGCAGTGAGCTGTGTGGCCTTAACACGTTCCACAGAGTGTTAAAGGATCGATTCACCCTGATTTTAGTAAAATAACTCATAAGTCCTTGCAGAAAGACTGGGTTTTATTAATTTGCATTCATTGGTTATTTCCCACCTTCCAAGTCTAAGCTGTCAGAATCTCACCTCTAACAAAAAACAAATGCACATTTATACAATATGAAAGAGTTCAGATTATGAGTTACAACATTATTATTTAAATGACTGGAATTAGCAGCTGTATGTCTCTAAAGGCTCATCAGCCGAGAAGAAAAAAACTGTCAGTCCAGCTGTTTATCCTATCCCTGCCAGTACACCCGCTATTATTCATCCAGCGGGTAAAGGGATTTTTCTATCTCTCTCCTGCTGATTTTTACACAACAGCAATGCTCCTTAACCCTCTTCAAGTCTAGACAGCTCATCAAGACCCCATACAGCTCTCATTACACCACGTTTCTCTTGTCCCCGCTACACTTAATATTAAGATGGATTAAAACAAATAAGTTGTTTCCCATGTTGAGCCACGTTATTTGGGTAACAGAAGGTTTCCAGTGAGGTGAATGATTAAGGATACCTAATATTCTTTTATATGATGATTGGATGATTCTTTTTTATTTCTATCAATTCAAATTACATGAGTTGGTACATTAGAAATTATAAAAACATTCCCCAAACTGGTCTTTGACTGTATTTTCCTTTAGTCTTTTTAATGAACATAGATTCAAATGAAGCAATTTTAAACATGAAATGGATCCATTTTCTCACTGGGGGTTAAGTTGACCTCCAAAACCTAAGTATGGTCCTAGTACCAATCTTATGAAGCTGTCTGTCTCTAACTACACTGGCAATATCATACCTGACCATATGTTGGAGAGTTTAAACCAAAAGGCCTGAACAAGTGAACACTACCATCAAAAATCAAAAATGGATGTAATCCACTTGGGCCCGAGTAGTCGTCAATTATTTTTTTAAACACACCGTCCAACAAATGAGTTCTGGTCAATAAACTGGATCCTCTGACTGAGGAATCTTTTTTTAAATTATAATTCCAGTCTCTTTTGTACTGTAGATGTATTACTTACTTCCCTAACCAGGACCCATGTCTGAACTATGTGCTCACTGATTAAATAAAAGTGTGGATAAGTTCAGGCCCGTAACTACCATTGAGGACACCGAGGTCATGTCCTCTGTATTTTTTTTCTCCAAATAATGAAAACCGTTGTGACTTTGACTGCCGCTCTTGATGTGTAGTATTTCTGCCACTC
>JAVQJG010158517.1:0-10390 GCA_036024015.1 Craterocephalus amniculus
GGTTTGTGATCTTACAGCCAATCAGAAGCAGAGTAGGGCGGGCATTTGTTACAACTCCGTAGCTTCTGACATGTGACAGTTGGATGAGAAAGAGTCTCCCTGAGCGGCTCTGTGGCGACTAAACTGCTCGTAAACATTGATGTGTTTGCTTTTCCAAATAAGAAAGCAGGTAAAACTACAGGACAACAACTATCTACCAAAATTCCAAAAATATCATCAATATTAAGTTTTTAATATACTAATTGGAAAAATAACGTGACCTGCGGTCAAAACACCGCTGGCTGAGCTTCCAGCACTCGTCTCCACGTTCGTATCCATACTACAGGAGCTGCTGCTGAGTAAAGAACCAGCCAATCAGTTAACTGGTTCCGCCTTGCGTGCTTTGATTGACAGACGAAGTCATTCTGCTGAAAAACTTCATTATGAAATAAAAAGACCCATGTGGAAAAAGGTTTTATGAAATAAAAAAGTGCATTATTAAAAAATTGACTTTGTTAAAAAGTTAAATGAAAAAATAAATAAATATATATTTAAAAGATCTTGGAAAATGAAATTAAAAGTAAATATTGTAAAAAGTATTATATTGTGAAAAAAATCCTGAAATATTTTAATAAATTGAAGATAATAAATACATATTAAAGAATAATAATGTATATATTTCACAATAACATTCCCTTATTTTACTATTAAAGGCCATAATATATATTTGCCTTTTATTTATCAAAATGGTATTTGTTTCAAAGTCTTATTAATATTTATTCAATTTTGAATATTTTGGGCCTCCATAGTGGAAAACGTGTCGACCTGCTTTTAAAGCGCTTTGATTTTCTACAATACAATAGTATAAAAACCTCATTCAAAATTAATTTTGTTGTCTGTGCTATTATAAATTAAGAATAAGGTTTAAATGATTAACAAATAATCACTTTCTTTACATTCTACTCAACATTTAAACATTTTTAGAAACTGGGTGGTACAATGTGAATTTGGTGAATGTTTTTAGCTGATTACTGCTGCTGCTCATCTCAATGACTGAGCTCAGAAGAACAATACAGAAAATGATAAGCTAGCCTTAAAGTCTCCTGTAATGGCTTCACATCTGCAATCGTTTTGTACCTCCTCGAACAGAAAAACTGTTAAAATCCTCTTCCTTTTTTCATGTTAAGGCTGAACACATCTGCCAGATTCCCGTGTACCCTGCTGGAGCTCACAACGTGCCAACATCCAGTACAACTCTCCTTGCTGTGCCGGTACAGGAACGGGTCAGGATTTGGATCCACCACCGTAGTATACAGATGGATTTATTATCTCCACTGCCTCTGATATCGCTGGCTCAGCTGAAAGCACAGCCTTACTCAGGAGTCGGGTCACAAGAGGAGAGAGATTGAATTTTGCAGTCAATATGTGGGCAAGAAAACCGACTGCAGTTTATAAAACGCAACGAGCCCCGGGATACATTACTTTGCTTTAAAAATGACCATACAGGTGGCAGGCTT
The DNA here is from genome assembly GCA_036024015.1 of Craterocephalus amniculus. Taxonomy (NCBI): domain Eukaryota; kingdom Metazoa; phylum Chordata; class Actinopteri; order Atheriniformes; family Atherinidae; genus Craterocephalus; species Craterocephalus amniculus. The sequence continues at coordinate 1,497 of JAVQJG010158517.1, forward strand.
TAGGTCATTACCTACAATATAAATGTATCTCACATTGCTGCCAGGCACTTTAACAGAGCACCTAGATTCTCAGATTAAATCCCACCTTCCAATCCACTGATTTTGGCTCATCTCAATGTATGAAAGTTATAATAATTGAAATGTACTTTACATGGATGATCCATTATAGTGAAAACTTGTCTGTCCAGCACTGAAGCAGTAAAATCTTAAACTCTTCATTTGTGTGTTTAAAGACATGGTAATAGTTAATCCTGTTCAATGATTCAATCAGTCACTGTTGAAACACACAGGAAAGGCCTTTCAGTTTTCATTTTTACGTCAACAGGGGTTGGTTTAAAAAATTGGCAGATCCATAAGGATGAGGCAAACTTCATCTGCTGTGGCTAGTTTATTTTTAAGCAGCTGAGATGTCAGAGTGTCCTTAAACATCAAAGATCCACCGAGAATGTAACTGTAATGGAAAAAAGAATCACCTGAATGTTCAGTGTTATCATTTTCAGCCTAAAATCCACAATATTCACACTTATTAATTGCTGTTAAGGTGCTGGAAGTCAAGGGTAATGTTCAGTAAAACACAAAAACCTGAATTTGAGAGGCCGTTTTATCTATGATCCATTAGGAATGTGGTCAATTTGAACTAATTATCATTTCAATCTATTACAAGACACTTTATGACAAAGTAAAAGCTTCTTGGGAGTTTGTGCCAAGTTGAATGTGAGGTAGAAAAAAGTCACATTGCTGTATGATTCGTAGCATTTCTTCAACATTTTTTCCCAACAAACCTGGACCGTTCTGCATGATGACTGCTGGCGCGGCAGACTGAGAAACGGTGGCACTGGCGGTGGCGAGAGGGACGCGTGGGGGGGCAGGACCCGGTGGCGGTGAGCCGGCAAAGGCAGCAGGGTAGACTGACCCACGCTCAGGGACACAGGCATGGGCTGGCTGATGTGCAGGGGCTGGTAGAGAGGCAGTCTGCGCAGGCTGTGCGAGTGGAAGTTATGCGGGGGGAGCAGAGGCTCTGCACTCAGAAGAGACGGCTGAAAGGAAAAGCATTGGAATTTATTTTCAGGTGTTGCAGAAGTTATGCTGAATCATAACTGTGGGGGACAAAGCAACACACAAGCAGGGCCCTGAAACTGCAATGTAGACATGAAATAGATCTTAAGAGTACTGAATGTCTTTAAAACAAGCTCAATTACTTTACCTGACCTCTTCTGTTTTAAATAATAATTAGTGAACTAGTACAGATGATAAGCCAACAGTCTGAAATATTTCAGTGCAGCTGTTTTAGAGGGGGTCACTTATCTGAATCTGTGTCATACTGTAACCCCAGAAACGGAATATACTGTAATTTTCTTACTCTGTCTTACACAGATGGAGACCTGGTTAGAATAAGTCTACACGGCTAGGTTTTCATGTTACAAAAACCTTCATCTGTTAACATGGTTATTTTCAAATCATGATTATGATAACACTGAGAGACCCCCCCCCTTTACACCCAAAAAAGAATGAAAATTAACCACCGGTTCAATAACAACCTGTGTTTTAACAGTCCTCCTTATCATACTGTTCATATTTTGACATCATCAGAGCAAGACCAGACCGGTGGCATCATTGTGTTCATCCCTGTTGTTTTCTTTCAATAAATCATTTGAGTTCAAGGAATTACCGTTGCATGATTCTACTTAAAGGTCCCCACATCCATCATATATAATCAGTATAGCATTAACTTTTGATATATGTTCTGTAAATTTCACCCGTAATTGGAATATTCCTTTTAACTTTTTGTGAGTCGCAGTAATGCAACGGTTTGGTAAAACAGACATAACTTACACACCATGATCCTGGTACGAAGCCGGTCAAACAACCTTTCCAGCTGGTCAGGCTTCAGTGAATGAATCAAAGTCTTAGCTGCTCACTCAGCCTTTTCCAGATACTAATCCGGTGGGATCTGATGGCAGCTACAGTATGGATGCAACCCTTGTCCAAAAAAAAAACTCCACCACACAACCCCCAGAGCTCAGTGTTCTGGTACCCAACACACCAGAACTTCTTTCTTCCCGTCATGAGTAGGACCTACTCAGTATGAGACTTCTTTTACTTATCATTACTACAGGAATGCCAACAATCTGTCCACTAAATGATTGATAAAAGTCACTTTAAGTCGCTTTAATCTGAGGCACAAAGGTGTGGTAGAAAAGCTAAAACGGTAAAACAAAAACTCCAGCTGTAAAAATCTTACTTGTGTAAAAACGCAGATGTCAGTTAGTCATAAAACGAAAAATCATTTTTAGATATGACGTTCTTAAACACAGAACACATATCCTGACCAATTGTTATTCCTCCACAGCAGAAGTAACCACAAACACCCAAAACAGCCAAAAAAGGGATTTAGCTGCTGTACAACAAGCACACACACCTACACTCACACAATGCAGCACTGCAAATGAATTCAAAGAGCTGTGGTGTGATGCTGACTGACATCTGCGACCGTCTGAAAGAGTCACAATAATAAGAATGGATAAGCTGTTAAACAGAGATTCTCTGGTGAACAGTACTCATGCATATATATGTCTACTCCTTTACTTTGCCCCACAAACACAGTGATAGGTAATCTCCTTCTGTGCTTATCATTTCCAATGAACAAATCAAAACCTATTTCCCTCATCTGCCCGAATCAATCAACTCCACTCCCATTGTATACAAGAAAAAATAAAATAAAATCGCAAAAATTTAGGTGGCTCAAATAAAACTATCCTGAATCCCACCCCTTCTTTACACTTCTGCTGCATTCTGTCAACATCAGTGCGATAAATAATATTTCCTCCTCAGTGAGATATACTGAGGCTCTATCATCCGACTTGCAGTCATCTTGTTTTGTCTACAAGCCTGCAAGCATGAAGACGCCAAGATGAGGTTTGGCTGTAAGCCTGAACAACAAGCCACACATGCACTGGGATATAGTATATGGGTATGTGAACATATTGAGGCGAGTGGCTCACCTTATACATGTGGGCTGTGGAGGGCTTGGGTGGGGGCTTGCGGTGCGGCGTGGATCTGTACCTGGGTTCACTTCTGGTGGGACTGGTTGGCCTGTTATCCTCAACAGATCTAGAAGCACAATAAATACAATGATACTTCCAATAAAATAATTCATGCATATTTCGATTGAATTTATGCCTTTTTTACCGTAAATAATATTTTGGTCTTTTGTGGTTCAACATAACTAAAATTATATCGCAGTAATTTAAAAAAAAAAGGACTTATTAGCAGAACAACATAACAGCTAAAGACACATTTAGGAAGGCAAAAAATATATATTTTATTTTAGAATACCTGAATAAGCTTTTTAAATAGTTCAATAGCTCATTCATCTTCAACTTACCCTGTCTTTAGGGGTTTGTTAAATGCTTCTGTAGAAACTGTGCATTACTGCAGAAAATCACAACATTTCAGCTATTTTCTAACTGTAGTAGTAGAATTTCTATATTTTTCTGTACGTTTGCCTGGACAGTTTTTTGTTGGTGAAGACATGTGTTTCACAATAAGGAGATTCAACTGCTGGACAGATGTTCTCACAGCTGGAAATACTTTAGAGGAGTGTCTGGATGACTAGGGAATATGGGTTATACACAACATCTCATTATAACAATTTATAATTCCTCCAATTTTTTTCTTTTTTTCAATAAAATGAATTATAATTAAGTTATTTAAAACCAGAAGGGAACATCTTTTTATTTAATTCAGCAAGCTTTTTACCAAATTAAAAAATTTCTCAATTTATAGAGACATAATCATTCAGTATTTTGATTTAGAAAAAGTACAGATCTGCCACAGTATCTCAGCGAACTTCAAAACTTACTTCAAAATCGAGATAAATGCCCATTCTCTAGGAAAAGAAAGTGGGTTTTTTCATCCTTCAAAATAAATTCCTCTTTATCGCAAATGAAATGCGAAGAAGATAATCTTCCATTTCTTAACACAACTCTGATCAAGCTTCATATTTCGGCAGATAAAAAGTGCCTCATATACACATTGTGTTGTTGTGACCGAGAAAATAGATTTTCCAATAAAAATCCATTTTAGGCCACTCTGTGTAGTATACGATACAAAAGTTAAGCTTTTGTTTGCAGCACATTCAAACTGGTGGTTGATGCTCCGAAACCACAAACATTGCGTTAAAATCAGTACCACACATAATCAAACTAAACAGAAATCAACATACAGGCTGGCAGATAAGTGTGAGATGCAGAGACCAACATGCAACGCGCTGCAATAAATCCCCTGGAATATTAACTTCTACACTCACACACTGCCTCTACTGGGGACCCTGTGGAGATATTTTTCTAGCAAGCTAGCTGGGAAATCTCTGAGGACAATGTTGCTGACATTTGCCTTTTTACAAGTCACTGCTTTGGAACTTTTTTAGGGCTGCAGTTGATGTGATAAAATAACCAAAATGGTAAAGCAAAGAAGCAAACAAGCTCCAAACAGATTTTTTAGTCAATTTTGCTTAAAGTTCTTATATATTCAATTTTTCTACAGAAGTGTAAGATGGGTAGGCCTGTGTTATCTGTCCTAAAGCATTTATTTAGAGATCATGGTAATTCAGAAATCGTGTCTTTGAGGTGAGATGGATAAAAAGAGTTTAATGTAAAAACAGCTCTTTTCTTAATCATGGAATAACTAGCGAGGACTCTGACATGCTTGCCTGGTTCATTTGAATCACATCTGATTTCAGCTTATATGACTGCTGTCCCGATAGATGGGGAGGATTCACATCTGAACACTAATCAATGAGTAGTCTTGTTTGCTGCTGCCGTGTTATTAGCAGATGATACAATCATTCTGTAGGCGGATGAGTGGCTGCTGCACTATCACAACAAAATCGACTTTTAAAAAAAAAGAAACTTGAATTTTGTAAAATGTAATTAACTAGTTAAACTAAATCTCTAAATTACTTATCTAAATTTGTAAATTTCCTAGAAGAACAAAGCGATTTGGTACTATTTACAGTTGTATACCATTTATTATCTGTTCATTATTAGAACAATGGCAGAAGAAAGTGCAAGGAGGAAAATTTGTAGTTCTTTTGGATCGCATGGTTTTCTAAGAGGCACACATTACCTGAGCTTCTCCAGCGTGCTCTTCTTATTGTTGAAGAGGAGGCGCAGCAGAGTCTTCCTCTTCAGAAAGACGACAGCGCTGGTCACCAAGAGGCTGATCAGGGTGACCAGGATTGCCACAGTAATGAGCACACTGTCGGCTGATGCCATATACGACAACACGCACATTAATACACACACACGCACATCTACAGCACAGAACAATGACAGGACACAAGACTGTTACAGCTAGACCATGGGAAGCATAGCATTTCATATTTTCTTGTATACAACGTATCCATGTGTGTGAGGAGGGCTGATCCAGAGCCGATTGTGGTGCAGCAGGTGGGGCTTTGTGTTACTGTGTCTGTCTAGATCAGTGAGGATAGACATGAAATTGTTCAAAGTACCTGCCAGTCTCATTGGCCCACTGTCAATGCTACCACCGAAGCCGGCTTTCTCACAGAATGGAGGGGCCCAGTGGGCTTCACAGTGGCAGTTCTTCTTGTTGTTGCACACCTGAAAAGAGAAAGTAACACAGTGGGCGGCCGCACGTCTTTTATACTGGCTTTACACATAAACTGCTCTCAGTACGTTGTCAGTAAAGAGGAAATACATGCACGTGTGTGCAATAAAGGGCTATAATAGATAAAACATGTGCGTGGAAGCATCCATCCAGCAAAGCCTCCAGTTTCCAGAAGTGCATTTCGATCAAGGAGGATTTCCCCGCTGAGGTAACAAAATCCAGCTGTTGGTTGGAGGAGGATGGAGCCGATCAGCTGTGGAAGATTTACATGTAGCACATACACAAGCCGTCTTGTTGGCTGAGCCTGAGCTGCTGGACAGATGGCCTCATATCTGAGTGAGGATTTAAAAGTGATGCATGCGGTATATTCTCTTATTCCAGGTTGAGCTTTCCAGATGTTACTGCCCCTCACTGACAATACAGATTGTTCAGAAGTGGCGTGTCGGTGGGGAACATCACAGTGGCTCTAGTGGTCCGGCCAGAAACTGATTTTAGTTTGAAAAATTCCTACAATAGTGGTGCAGCAAGTTTATTTAAAAGATTTATAATTCTCAAAATATATAAAAAAAAACTTTCAACGACTTTTTGGGCTTTTTTGTGCAGCGATTCTAACGGTTTGAGTGCAGTTACACTACTGAGTGACCAGTTTGTGAATCAATAATGAATATAGAAAACCCCAGCATGAAGGAATATTGGGGCCACACCAAGAGTCAGCAATGGTCTGATTTATTTAGTGCCATTCTTTGAAACTGTGTTTCAAATTTTCCAATTAGGAATTGAGAATTAAAGAATCCAGTTGCTCTGAAGAATTTATAACCTATCCCAGATTGATGGATGGCAACAATTGCTTCTCTAAGATTGTTGCTAATGTCTTTTCTTTGATATGTTAATACTCACCTGAATACTTTAGACCAGCAAACTGCCAACATCTCTGCTTTAACTTACTGATGATCAGTTAATTTAACAACAGACTCTAAAAGAAAAAATCTGCAAGAAGCTTGCATAATAAAATGGAGCGACTAATCAATCGCTGATTGCCGTAGTTGTTGAACACATAATGATCTCTGCATGTATCTGGTGTATCAAAAACCATCCCACTTCATATGTCGATTAAATGACTTTTTGAAGATGGAGAGTTGAGCTGCTCTACACAGTGAAAAACTGAAGTTCTTTTCACCTGCTGAAATGAGAAGCAAATGTCATTAAATGGCTTTCAAGATAAGGAGAGCTGAAATGCAGGCAGGTAGAATTCTTTAAACTATTACAATGAAATCATAGTGTCGCTACTTTCTCAGTCAGGTCTCATACACTCCAGGGTGTTTGACAAAACGGAGGACAATTTGTGGTGGCAGATATTTCTGCAGAGGGAGGGGGTGAAACACACTTCCCTGGAAATTCTTCTCTAAAATATCCATGCAAATGAATTTTCAGTGTTATCATTTTATTGTTCGACCATCAATATGCAGCTTCTATTCTTTTTTTAAATGTTTTTTTTTATTGCAATTTAATGCATTTGAAAACTATTTTCAAAGGCTTATGCTACAGGGAAATGAAAGAAATAGCAAAAGGAAACAGAAAAGTTTCTGATATCATAGCTTTGATTTCTCATCGCACATACCTTTGGGCTTAATTGACAGTGATGATCACATATTTACTGCGGGTCAAATCTGGCCTGTGCTGAACGTTCTACTCGCAGAGCTAAACAACCAAGTATATAAAACATAAAAGCATCCTTTGCTGAATTATTGATAAGAGATGCTTTGAGAGAAAGGTGATCATTTCACAGCAGAATGAAATACTGCCACAGCATTATCACTGCATTTCCCCCCATCCTCTATCAATGCTGTTAAAAGATGACGGACAACATTTTAAGCAGACCCTTAACAATGCTATTAAATGCGATTGATTTAACCTCAGCTGAACAATGAAGATTGATTGTACATAAAAGGCGTGGCTGCCATAACTCAGGCTGCACTGTAAATACAGTGTTGCTCTGCTCTTTGCAATTACAGGGCAGAGAGGCAGCTACATGAGTGTTTTGCTGGTAAAAATGTGAATGAATGGATAAACACAGAGCCCTCACTGGCTGTTAGTAGTTTTTCACAAGCTGCAGTGCATAATTTGACATTAAATACTGAGTTAAAAGGTACTTTGCACTCACCCCACGTCCATTGCACTTCCCGGAGCACTCATGCACGCCAAAAACACTGACATTCTGGCACTGCCTGTTCAGGCACACCTATAAAAGAGAAACGCATCATTAAATATTTTTGGAGGCACTGGACTGTAAACTCTGGTGACGACAGACACAAAAATCGGGATGAGAGATGCAGAAATTTTTCCACATTGCGGAGACAAGATGGTCATGAGTATGCACACACACAAGCAAGACTGCAGAAAAGCTTTTACACAAGTATGAGAGACATTTCTCTGAAATCATGGTTGTGTTCAGCAAGGAACAAATTTACTAAAAAAACAATACAACAGTGCATCCTGACATATTTGGTGCTTGCAGAATCCTGTGCAGACAACTCCTGTCAAAATGATGGAAGAAAACATTCGTTTGTTCAGCTGTTTCATTTTTAACGAGCTAACTATTTTTAGAATTTAGTGCAAGTGCTGTAACTTTTGGCGATGCTTTGTTTTTAGATAAGATAGCTGAAAGAATCGTGGAATCACCTTGTAATTTTTCATTAAAAATAAATATCTGGCAAAGTTTTAATAAGCAAATGAATCTGTGGTTAATAGAGAGAGCTTGCTTGACTTTGGCGCACCTGGCACCTGCAGGAAAGTCGTCGGTAAATACAATGGGAAGGATTATAAAACTGCTTTCAGAGCATTATTCAACTCAGAGTGTGGCAAAACACGCTTGCTGTTACCACCCAGCTGTGTCTAAAATATGACGCAAGTGCAGTAAAATGGGAAGGTTATAAAAGCGAAATGCCTGGGTCAACTGAGAAAGATGTTACAGCATTAGGACAAAAAAAATCATTGAAATAGAAAATGTACAGGAAAAGAAACAAAAAACAAATAGGCAAAGACAGGAGACATAGTTTGCGACCAAGCTGCAAGCAACTGGGTGAAGGAAATGGGATTTATATCCAGAAAAGCCAAATGTAAAAACCATCACTAACACTTAAATAAAGGCAAGGCAAGGCAAGGCAAGTTTATTTGTATAGCACATTTCATGTACATGACAATTCAAGGTGCTTAACATACAAACATTGGAAACATTACAGCAAGAAAGCAATAGAAAGAATTAA
>JAVQJG010158544.1:0-11325 GCA_036024015.1 Craterocephalus amniculus
AAAGCAGCAGCATGCTGCTTAGAAACAGAGGCATGTGAGGCACAGAGAGGAATATCCCACTAAAACTGCGGAATATACCACTAAAACGGCGAGAAATGAGAGTTACAGATCGGTACATCCCTCTCTGAAAGCGGCATGTACCACTGTGGGAATGGTACATGCTGCTAGCCGAGCGGTACGTACCAAATGCCACTTTGGGATTTCGGCGCTACTGAAAAACAAAGTGCAGCTTCAAAGGTCCATAGACGGTTTAGAGTTTATAAAACTTGTTTCTTCCTTTTTTTTTAACACTTTAAAAGCAACTATGCACAATCCTCCATTAATAAGGCCCTAAGAATCTGCAAACACTGCTGTGTGAGCTCTAACTTAAGACTTAATGAGTCCCAAAAAGAACAAGAAGGTTATTCATCTCTAATAACATTAGACAATCTAAAATGACTCAGTGCTTTAAAGATGGTGTTATGATACCACATTCCTGCACTACAAGTGTAAAGCACAAGTCATTTCATTAAGAATATGATCTGGCTTCATGCATCATCACATCGGCTCACAAGAGTCTGCCGTGCCTTTCCCATTAGAATTTATTGTCCATGATGTTTTCATCATACTGATTGCCGATGCTCGTTCTTGCTTTCCTGACTTAAACTGACAAGCTGGGTCCTCTTCCCTTCAATTAGCTCTATTACTTTGTCTTTCTCACCTCTAAAGGCACCAGAGGGACTCATATTAGGATGCTAAGGCAAAGGTCAAGTCAATTAAGTCCCTCCCTTAAATATGCAGCATGGAAAAATAGCCAAGGGGTAATTTAGCCTGCTAACAGTTCTTTAAATGGACTTGGAAGTGGATGAATAATTACAGGTTGTAGAGAAACAACTACTACTGTACATGAACACAAGTCATCGCCGACATATTTTTCTAATCTTATAAATGGCAGCATGAAAAATATTTATTTCCACAATGGACTTCGCCTGTTTAATTTACAGATATAACAGATTATAAATGCCATCGACTGAATTATTGAAAAAGATAGTAAATACTTTTGCTGACTCACGTTGGATAACTGATTAGTGAGTCAAAGAAAACAATCCCATAAAGATGCAGCATAGTTTCCAATATGCCCATGAAATAATTTGTCCAAATAAGAAATGTAGACACGGCACTTAACTAAATGAAAAACATATTTTCAGTATCTCATATCGGCCGTTTTTTAAATCTTTGGCTGGATGCCTACATTTAACATTATATAGAACATGAGGTCTCTGACAGCACAGTTATTCTTAGTTTCTAAAACATAGCTATTGCTGTTCAACTGCGTAGCCACCGTTACCACTGACGTGATTATCCTCAACATTCATGTCATATCTCCTAGATCACACTAAATGCCACCAAAGAACAGCTCAAAGGTTAGTAATAATGTTTCTTCAGAAAAATTCTACCAAAATTCAACCAGTTTTAACACTGTTTCAGTGCTGGACGACAACAAACTGTTCATGTAAAACACAATTAATCTGTTTCTAAACTGACTGGAGCATGTTTTAGTAAAAGAGACTTATTGAAAATGAAGACAACAGCTGCTGTAAAGCTGAGGTTTCAATGACTCGTCAAAAATGCTGAAAAGGCTCTATATTTCTGCATCATTTCTACGTTTTACTAAATCAAAATCAAGCAAAATCAACATTGCAAACACACACCAATTTGCATGCAAGCCCATCCTCAGAGACATGATTGCGAGTGTCCAGCTCTGGTCCTCAAGGGCGACAGTCCTGCGGGTTTTAAAGGTTTCCCTGTTCCAACACACCTGATTAACATGAAATGTTGACCCATTTATCCGATTCAGGTCTGCTGCAGCAGAAAACATCCAAAAGCTGCAAGACAAAAGCCTTCGCAAACCAAATTTGAACATCCCTGCTTTAGGTAAAAAGGTTTGACTAAAGCTGTCCCCACGTACATCAAAATATAATTTGTATCTTATCTTCGTTACTCTTGGATCAACAAGTTGATCCAATGTACTGTCCACTATGGTGAATACCACACAGTTGGGAGCAACACAGTCTCAGGTCAGCACGGACACCAGCTCTCTCTGCTGCCAGGTCATAAATTCCAACCAAAGGCTGACAGGAGAACCGTGTTAGATGAATATCAGTGTGAAGACACTCTGTGCCGCCGGTCGCTCAATAATGGCAGACGACAGATCCAAATTGACATGGTATTCCATCCTTGTTTGGGTGATAATCTACTCGTGAATGTGTGTGAGAGTGGGGTTATTGGGATTATGATTGTCTTTGTTGCTGTGTACAGCTAAACCAGACAATAATCCATCACTGGCTGGCATGATGATTAGCCTGCACCCTGGAGGATTTGCTCCGCAGTCTGCAATAAAGCATGTAATAAAAAAGACATGTGTGTGACTATGAAGGGAGAAAGAACGTCAAATTTCCCATGTCTTAGACTTCAGTGCATCCTGAATGAATTTTGGATGTGTGAAGACAGATACTTTTAGATACTATTAAACACAATAAAATACTTAACTTGAAATGCCACCCCTTCAAGGCACTCTTTGCCAGTGCGGTTACATCATTTGAGTAGCAATCCAGCTTCAGTGACATCTCAACACTGGACTTGGGAGAGGATACATGCTCACATCAGTTCAGCCACATCCCTTATTAAACCACAAGTGCTTGTCAGCCTTCGCCCATAGTCATGGTAGAATGCTCTGGTCACCGTTCGAAGTCTGATGCAAGAGTCTGGTTCTATTTCTTTAAAATGTGTCAGTAAATGTCTGTTCATTAACTTTTTTTCCCCTCAGATCTGAGGTACTTATAATCTATGCAGTAGAAATGTGATAATACAACAGTAAAAACGTCACAGCTCAGGGCTGTTCACAAACTATTTCTCCAGGTTTGAAAGTCTCATAATCTGTGCAGTAGAAATGATCAGAGGGAAAGCTGTGTAGGTTTGATGCAACTCTCTGCATACAATGTGTGTCTGCTTTGACTTGACTTTTACAGTTTCTCTTAGCCGCCAGCTGATGCTGTACAGTAAAACAGTGGAACAGTGTAAAATCAATCCAGGCCATACTATCTGCGTACACTCGTTCCTGTGACTGGAGTGATGCAAGTTTGTATCTGCAGTCCAGCTGAGAAACTCCCTAAACATTTATCCCGCAGAGACTTTTAAAGTAAAACCTTTATCCCCCTGATGCCCCAGTGGAGATGCTCAGGTGGCCCAGAGTAGAGGGATGTGATCATATTGGGCAGCTCCCAGCTGTGAACATGTCTCACAGTATGTATGTTAAGCAGAGCGTGCACTTTACCTGAAACCATGTCCTTGGAGGTTTTATTAAAAAAAGAAACTAAAAAAAACAATCTTAGCTATTGCAGGGGATGACAGCTGCCACATATGATTTCTGGGTTTGTCTAAAAATGAAGCGTAGCAGAGATGTGTGTTGGGCTGCCATGGGGACTTCAACGGATAGATCAATCCTGATCTAAACAGTAACCCTTGAATGTTCATCTTAAAGTACAAACAGCAGTCAAAACTGTTTTAAAAGTCAGTTTAAATAATGACAGAGAAGTTGTTTTATGACTTTTGAACTTATTTTTAACTCTTAATCCCACAAGATTAATATCCCAAGATTAAAATACTCAATTCAAAATTGTATATCTTACAGTCCTTATGGACATTTTTACGACCTTTTTAAAACAATTCCATGCATGAGGGCTGTATAATCAAATAACCCCTTTTCTTTCTTAGTGCAGCCTCTGGGAACAGTCATTAGGAAGAAATCCAGAGTACAAAGAAAAAAACTTCCCGGGCTTTTTGAAAAATGTAGGTATGTAAAACAGCAGAAGGCAGACCAAGAATAGCCTTGCAGATAATAACATGCAAATGCATAAACCAAGGCTATACAGCAACAAAAGCATGTAAATACCACTAACAACCACAGAGATATATTTAGAAAAGTTTTCAGAAAAGTCTAATCGCAGTAAAAATGCTTCATGTAAACAAACCAACTGGAAGATTTCGGATCAAAATTTTATTCTGATCAAGAGGAGTGGGTTAAGCTGTTTGGATCAGTGTGGACGAAACCACGTGTTCCGGATAACGTGTTGAAATTATCCTTATTACTCATGCCTGTTACATCAGCAGTATGTCACTGTACTATAATCCTGCACATTACCGCTTGTGTTGCTACATGTTACATTTAAGGAAAGACAAAGGAACCAAACAAAACTGATCGGTTTGTGATACAAATGCATAATTTTTGATTTAAAAAACTGAATAGTAAAATATTAACAGGGGAGAAACTGAAACCGTTAACATGGCAACATACATGCAGTTGTGTTTACATCAAAAACCAGTTTCTTCTTCTACTACAGTACCTGGTACCCTAACACACGTCAACATGATTTATTTCGTTCAAACACACAATGCAGGTCTGATCGGAACTGGAAAAAAATTTACTCTCAACTCTAAAACAACCACAACCCAAAACCGAAATAAAGTTGAAGCTATTTAAACAGCTCACAGATCTCTATGTCCAGGTAAAAACTGACCCATTTGATATCACTTTCTGAAGATTGACATTACTCTGAGATGTGTGTCCATCCAGAGCTTTGCCTGCTTTGACAGAGACATGAGCATGAAAAAACATGCAGCCGGAGTGCCTTTTAGAGCAAAGACCATATGCCTCATAAAATTAGAGTCATGTTACGGAAGACAGATTGGCATGAGGACATCAATTTACGGTTATTTCTTCATATGGCAAGTTGTATTTTGCTGCAGGATCAATGCTTCCATCATCATCAAAGACTCAGTCAACTCATTTCATAAAAACGATTGACACATACATCTGAAAAGTTCATATTTCTGTGGAATAAACTTGAATTTGTCTTTCAATGTACTTTCTTAACCATAAAACACACTTTGGAACTTTAACGTGATTACATCTAAAAGGTAACAAATAACCAGTTATTTTTTATGTATTCATGATTAACTCTTGCTCAACCCAGCACCTTAAATGTAAAGAGGCCCAGTCTAAAGGTTTTAATAGCCTATGTGTAAACAAACTTTTTAAACTGTGCATATGTTTAGTTTTGATGATCACTGTGCTTCTGATTTCTTCCTGTCATCCTAAAATCTGTCTTGTAGGATTCACAAGGTTCAAAACTACTAACAGCTATGAAAGCCAGACTCAAATGTTCAGCAATATCTGGAATTTGTCATCTTCAAAAACTACCTACCTCGACGTGGAAACTCATTTCAGCCTCATTTTCAACCCCTTCTTCTAATCCCTCTCTTTTTCACACTTCTTTTCTCCTCCTGATAACAACTGAAAACATGCGTGCATGCATCAATATCTGTATTGACTGCTTGTCAACTTCCAAAAGTTCAGGCAGCAGAAATTCTGTCAGTAATTAGATTCTGAGACGCGTTTGTGGAAAAACAGATCGCATCAACAGGCAAACAGAACCAGTAATGTTCTGCCGGTTGCATCAACTCACCATGTCAAATAATCTATATCATGTCTGCTGCATTTAGAAATGCCGTGAAGGGAAAGCAGCTCGTAACTGTTTAGTGGAGCATGTAAACGCCTGTGCGCAGTGTAAGGTTTGCTGTCACCCTCCCCGAATGGAAACACTGCTCCCATGTGCCTTTGAAATAACACAGCCACATTCTGTTCTCCATCAAAACACCTCTTCCAGGTCACGAAAGCTTTCCTTTTTTTCTTCTACACACTATTACATCACACTCCATCATGCCTGTTTACATAGTGTCTCTCTAATTATGCATACAGCTGACACAACTTTGATTAAATAGTCAAATATATAAAAAAATTTTTAAAGCTGCCTTTCCCAAACAGCTGTCTGATGGATGGGATGCTTTTGTGTTGAAACTGCTTACTGTGCTGCTTGACTGTATTTAATGAGACAACTGTATAAGGCCTTAACTAAACAGTTTACAAAGGGCTGACACGTTCTGTGCTTGGGGAATTTTACAAACTTGGTCCACTGCAATCGGCTTCCTTTGAGCTCGTGCTGAAGATGATACAGATTAAAGAAAAAAGTTGTGTTCCCAGATAACAAATTTTGTTTTGAGATACACAAAAAAGCAAGTATAAGATTATGAAATTTGAGGGTTTAAAATGCCTCTCTTTTATGAGGTCAAGGTAATTAACACTTGAATGTCACATCTTTCCAGAGAGAAGAAGAAGTTTCTATTGTAAACTGTATTTCTAGCCAATTTTCAATTTTCCAATTAAAAAAAAACGTTCAAAACATTTATTTTCTGAGAGAACATATTCTTTTCCAAATTGAATTTTAAGAGCAATCCTAAGAGTCAAGGGAGTAAACAGTGGAAAACAAGAAAAGCTACATATTTGCATTTGCATCACGGCAAATTGACAAGCTTTTTCCCTCCTATGAAAGCTTGCCTTCCTCTCCAGCATTTTCTCCTTCCATGTCTTACCCTCCGAGAAGCTGATGAGCCCCAGAAGGTGCAGCAGTTTGATGGAAGCGAACACCAGCACCACAATGCCCACCGTCTGTAGCCCCTCTGTCTCCCAGATGGCACTCAGCATTTCTCCACCCTCTGCCCTCTCGGCGCCACCATACCCGGACCCTGAGCCGGCCTCCTCCCCCTCTGGACTGCCGCCAGGACCAGGACCGGCGCTCCCACCTGGCCCCACGCTCCAGTTCCCCTGCACCCACTCCAGCGCTATGCTGGCCCACACACACCGGCCGGGTGACTCCCGGCACCTGCCTACAGTTCCCTCGCTCCCTAAATCCAGTCTGAGTGGAGTTGAGATGGGACGAGGTTCAAAAAAAGGAATAAAAGAAGAAAAACAAAAATCAAACAAGTGGCTCAGTTTTGTAAGAAGTCCAGAGTCATTAAGTGAAGCCCTGCCAAAGTAAGAATATAGAAAAGATGGCTAAAAGGGAAATAAAGTCCACACATGTTGAACTCAGTGCCTCCTTGTGCCTTTTCTTTCCTCTCCTCTTAAATGAGAAGGCATGTGGCAGCTGGGTAAAAGCAGAGAGCAAATTCTGCTCCCATCTGACAGTTTGTGGCTCTCTTCTGCTCTTTCAGGCTCACAGACTGCCTCTCTGCAAAGTAAAGGGAGGGAAGATGAGAGGGAGTGGATATGAGTGAGTGAGCGGGAAGAGAGGGGAGAGGAGAGAGGCAGAGCAAGGTGCGGTGCAGGAAGATGCAAGACTGCTCTGGAGCTTTTATATCCTCATAATAACTGGAAAATCACTAACATGTAAATAATAAGTGAACGGTGCAAAGTTTGGTATATAGTGTATAGTAATACTATCAGATAATACTATAAGTAAACTGTGTCATTCAAGAAAGATCTAGATAGATTAGTGGATAAAAGCATGAATATTTATATGAATTAAGCCAACCTGTTAAACTGGGGTCGAGCACTCCAATCACTTGGTGAGCCTACGCTCTTTGTCCTAACAGTCTCCCATCCATACCTCCTTTATTACTCTCCACCTCTTTTTCATTCACCCCCATCTTTACCTCCTTTCATCGCTCTCCCCGTTTACCATCTGAAATGAGTTCTTAGTTAGCTTGGCTGATCTTGAGACCAAGCTCCCATCCAAAATCTCCTTCAAGCCTTCAACTATCTGATGCATCACATCAGCCAATCAGGGAGCCTTCAACTCTTTCCATGATTTCATCGATACTTCCTAATATCCTTAACCAAACCAGTTAAACCACACTGTTGTGAAGTGGCACCTGCAGGGGGAATTAAGGACTGCATCAGGCAGCTGAAACCTTCCATAACTAAAAACTGTTTTTACCTTCATTGAACAGATAAAAAACCCTTGTATGCATTAAACAAAAGGCTAGCTTACATGCTTCTGTGACATTTCGAAATCCATTTACTGTAAATGAGGTTGATTATGAATTAAAGGACAATGCATTCAGTGCATCCGCTTTTAAAGCCAGAAGGAAATATGATGTGTAATTTAATGGCAACAAAAATGGAAAACAATCACATATTTGCCCTCCGGCAGAAATGAAAGGCCATTATATAGAACGAGATGATTTAATATGTCTCAGCGGTGTTTGCACACAGCAGTAGGTTAATTGTTATTGAAAGCCAAGAACTGACTTTATTTGATGAAATCTCCTGTTTACATACAGCAAAAAATCATATCAAGAAACATACTGGATGAAGGAAGAAAAAACCAGTACGTCTGTGCGTGAGAGGTTGAAGTTGGTTTCAGTAACATATGAGTGAGGACACCACCATCTACTGGCCCTGGGTAGAGAATCCCCGGTTATTTTAATCTATCTTTAAGCAATCATTTCTCTATGAATTCCTTTAAAAAAAAAAAAAAACACCCAGAACATCAACTGAATTCTACATGGAAAAGGAGAGAGCAGCTATTTGCAGCTGTAAACACAACAATGCTGGAATCTATTTGATTATTCTGACTGCTGTTTCCCAGGCTTTGCCTCCATCTACAGCAAAATGAGCAGCACATCATTGATGTAAACGCACAAAGCCAACTTAATTGCAATCATCACCGCAGGATATTATTTTGGCCCTGTGAAAGGAACCGTAACTCACCGCTTACTCAATTGCTCTGTGATAGATGACCCAGTGATGAAAAAACACACGTTTATTTATACCCAGTCATCTACCGCTGCTTGGAGAGGAGAGGAAGAGATGTAATTTGTTTTTTTTCTTTCATATTGAATAATTTAGCATAGTTTATTTTGTTAATGGTTTAGAACACATATAAGCTCAATTTTTTAATGTACTAATGTGTGCTTTGTCGATTAAATCAAATGTTAAAAGGTTTTGATTAAGCTTTAGTAATAAGCCCATTTACAAAACTAATCCAGCTACAAATGACAGCAACAGGCTTACACAGTAAATACAAGTAATAATAAGCAAATATTTCTCTCTATATTTGATGCAAATAAACAAAAGAAGAACATGAATTCATTTATTCAGGTAGCAAGGAACATATTCCCGAAGAAGCAGTACTTTCATCTGCATGGTGAGCATTTGTAAAGATTATTCTTCCAATCATGGCACTGACGGTTGTGCAAACAGCAAATAGTTGCAGCCAAGATTAACTTACTTCAGGTTGAACTACTTCAATGGTTACAAGGAATGAAATACCTCCATAAAAGCATCTAATCTTCAGGTTTCCCCTAAAACAGACTGAATACAATAACATTGAAAGTGTTTTAAAGTCAAATTTTGGATAAAATAAAGAGAAACAACAACAAAAAATCTGAAGTCCGTTACAATGTATGAAATACAAGCCATACCATAAACACCTTTCCTCATCATTCTCCCCTTTCAAAATAAAATGCCAGGGCTGTGCCTTATTTCTCAAATTTACATCAATAAATCAATAGTTCGTACAGAATGAAAGAATTATTGACAAATTGTAACATCTAACACAGGAACACTAAAACAATACAAACTATTGAAGTTGTTGTCATTAGAGGTCTGTAAGTTTATGGGGAGAGTATGAGTCAGCAAGTATCCATGTAAATTCATGATTCTGTCAATACAGCTGACAAACATAAGTCCCCATAATAAGCTAATGAGTGGAATCAATTTTGTCGGTAACTCTTAGGTTAAACTAAACCGCATTGGGCCCTAAGAACAAGAGAAAGTCAACACTTGGCCAGAATGAGCCTGCTATTGTTTTGTAAATGTGTCATCACATGTGTTGGATTTCTTTATTATTGTTACCATTATTTTACTCTTATCATTGAAAAACTAGTGGATCCAGTTCAGGGGCCTGTCGGAAGCAAGAGGTTATGATCATACAGGGATAATTTACTTCACAAAATAAAAGAAAAAATGAAGGCTGTGGAAAGTTTGTGGTTTGGAGCAGAGATCTAACAGCTGAAAAGTCTTTTGAAGAACTTCAGTGGAAGAGTTAAATAACTGATAATTCAGTGGTGTTGGCAGTTGATAATGCTGATAATGTTGCTCAAGATAGAAGAATAAAAGACTTTTGGACAGTCTACATTACATGCCATCATCATGGGATTGAAAGGCTAAGAAAAACCTGTGTAGCCTATAACCTCTGTAAGATAACATCTTCAAGCTGGAAATGTCATATAGCATTCATGTCTAGCACGTTGCCTTGTCTGAGTCCAAATCCCTTATCTTTGCAAAAGGCAGGAATGATCCGAGTGACACACCTGCAGCTTTTTGTCCATCTGTCTCTGTAGATTGACAGACATTGATCTTGGAAGGAATTATATATTTTTTCTCATTTATTACTGCCACATGCCCTGCCAGAAGCACACTGCTTAAAGTGCAGGTCAGTGAATCGACCACACTGACAAACAGTACAATGAAAAAACTAAACAGAGAACAAGTGAAAAAGTTTCGTTTACAAAGAAAAGTTTAATAGGTTCCTCTCTCCGTAAATTAATAACGGGGATGCTTCAATTGTTTCGCAATAAGTAAACCACAGAGCAATAAAAACAAATGCAACATCACATGTCCACAGGTGCATGCATAACTTTGCTGAGTGCTTTTCAACCAGTGTAATAACCTCTGGAGCTTTATTACCACACACACTACATGTGTATACCAAACAACCCCAAGAAGAAATTCTCCATTAAGAATTGGACAACTGTCATCCTTTTGTTCTTTTTTACCCCGAGCACACAGTGAGCATCTGTAAAGGTATGAGAGTGTGGAAGCAGCATTGGCGTAACCGTCATCAATCACACTGATAGCAGGCTGTAGGTGGGCAAGGAGGCGAAGATGAGAACTTCCCACTGTTTACACATCAGCTTAAAGAACAAGTGGGTGATATAATTAGGGTGACACCTGCAGGGGTTTGCTCAGGCATGCAAAGCAACAATAGACTTCGCCTTGTGTTTTCTAAGGTACATTAAAATGAGCTTGTCATATTTACTGGAGTGGTGCCCCTGAAGGGGAAGGCAATTATGAGCCATGAACCAAGGCAACCCTCAGTGAAGCAGCATGGGCAATCAACCGTTGAGCAAGTGTTGTTATTGACAACTTATTTCCGGACGTATCTTTGTACTCAACTGCCGGCATACACGTTTCTTGATGGAAATCTGAAGTTTTCGATCCTTTAACCTCAAAGCAGAAGCAATTTGAAGTAGAGAAAGTTCTGAAGTGCGTCTCAACTGTTTACTGCATCATTTTAACTATCAAATATGATCTGCTCTGAGAGACACCAGAGGGCGCGTTATGGAGTAGACGTGCGAACCAGAGGTCCCTACATTTTCGTCTGAAAATATTAAATAATCTGCACAACGTTATTGAAGGAAACCATATCTGACGACTACAGC